>JADNYJ010000739.1:0-14500 GCA_015501075.1 Gymnopilus junonius | reverse complement strand
TCAATACGACTTTACACCTCTCTTTCATTATGCCAGCTGTTCGTGGACCCAGGAAGAACCAACAGACGCCATTCTTCCAATGATCGCAGACCCTTGGATGGCCCAAATCGTTTCTGGCGAGAAAACATACGAATTCCGGAAAAGTCGTATTCGACCTTCTGTCAAACGAATCTGGTTTTATCTCAACGCGCCTCAATCGTGTATAAAATACGTGTGTGACATTGACCTCCGCGCACTCGGGAACCAGGAGATGAACCTCTAGAGGAAGGACCATTGGGCAACAAAGAGTACAACGAGCGGCATAAAGATTGGAACGGATATGACTATGCTTACAAAATTAGATCGGTTTATGAGCTGCGCATTCCCATTACTCTTAAAGTAATGCGAGACAAGTATAACTTTAAAGGCGCACCAAGGAGTATTGTTTTCGTCAAGGACGACTTGAAGCAAGACTTTCCTTTAGACAAACAAATCAAGCACAGGTCATCTAAATTTCTGCATCATTAATTGTTATGCTTACTCTTTCTCCTGAAGATGAAGTTAAGGGAGGTAGCCTCTAATAAAACGAGGTGCCTGCGCCGTAGGTGAATTGCTGTGTAGATTCAGTTATTTCTCGAAATCCACGGAGTTCCTGGGAAATCGACCAGTTGGATTACGAATACTCTGGGAGCGAAGGCGCATGTTCAATCTCTTTTTGTCTATTATCACAAATCAGGAATTACTTACGTGGGCGACGACTTCAGAGTTACGATTATGATCAAATGGAAGTGCTTGGAAAAGTTCTAATCATGGATGAATGCTGTACATGCCTCACCTTTTTGAAACGGGCTCACCTCAAAAGGAAGGTGAGCCCATGTGCATATTGTGCACAAATACGGAACAGAGGCCTTTATAAGTATCACGATGGAGGTCATTGGACAGTCAAGGGGCTGGTTCTGTGTGCAACTGTGCGCCGTAATAATTTCAGCATCCGCGACACCGTGTATCGGCGCTGCTGTAGTGCTGTATGGGCGCCTTTTGAGTATAAAATGAGAACCCAACTCTCCGTAATTTGTTCAAAGCACTCCCTTCAGATCACTTCCACTGAAATTCTCATAGTATAATCATCATTGCTACCTTTTTCAATATGGCATTGCAGACAAAGCAAGATCAGCTACTTCAAGTTGCCTGGGACCCTCAGTCTCATCATGCTCTCGGCGGAGGCTCGTACGCTTTCAAGGAGAAATACGCAGAGTATCTTGAAACGCTGCTCCCCAAGGACGTCAAATACACCGTCATTAACGTCATTATTCAACCCAATTCTTCTCCACATATCAGAACACTCTCCAGCTTAGTATTGACCTTCGTTGTTGCTTGGTGCCTTCAAAAATTGGGCAGAGACGTAGTTGTTATCTGCGACCTCTGGGACCAAGCCAAAGGGAACAGCTTGAGGTCAATGGAGTTGTATATCAGGAGCCTTAGAGACATGCAAAAGCTGGTTGTTTCCGACTATGACAAACTTTTGAATGAGCTCGGCCAAAGATACGGCGTGAAATGGCAGATGAGATTTGAAGCAGAATTTCTTCAGCAGGATGGCATGCCGAATGTTATTCATCACATCATAACCAATCGAGACGCTCTTGGAAAGAGCCTTGCACCCTCATCTAGCGTTCTTGCACTCAGAGCTCCTTGTCCAACCTGTGGGCTGGTCGATAAATATGCCAAGAATAATGTCTATTCGGACGACGGTCAAGATATATTCTTCAAATGTCCTTACCACGGAGTATTCAGTTACAATATCCGCTCTGATGTCCACAAACTCCAATTCAATTGCCAATTGGGAAACCTCATCCTAGGACTTTACTATGAGTTTGCTAGCTATGGATACATTGAAATATGTGGCAGACTATGCTGGATTCTGCAGGAGCAGCTACTTTGGCGCCATCTCTTAAAGCCTATCCTTATTGTATACACCCCTCTTATTTGCGATTGGTCTGGAGCAAAAGTCTCCAAGTCTTGGTACCTTTGTGGAGATGCTTATAAATATCTCTGTAATTCTGGCCAGAGTACCTTCTCAACTACAAAACTTTCATTGAAGAAGGTAAAGACATGGAATACTTTGCGGAGAGGTTGAGAGTCAAAAGATGGGTAGATGAATCATATCGCTTGTTTCGGCATATACTGTTCATTACATGCACCTACTCTTCTCAGGTGTTGAAGTAGGGTTAGGCACAGTCCATGCAAAGTGAGTAGTGTAAATATCTTGGAAAGGCGCTCCATGTAAGTGATCTTAGATGAAAGTCATTCTGTGGGTGATAGTAGCATCATATCCGGAGATAATCAATTGACTGTCAGTAGTATTTGATGCTAGTGTTATAAGGCTATTCTGTTCTTTGACCTGCCGATTTCAATATTTCTCGTCCAACGAGGCATATATAATATAAATAATATCACACACTTACCGTGTAGGTTGATGACATCCTTATATAAGCCAAATAGATAAAGAATCAATGTCCCAATTTAACAAGAAAAGTAAAAATGTTCAAAATACCATCCTTGTCCGCAAGTTTCTTGAATAGCATGGCCTTCAGAAAAACAGCAGTGAAATATAGCATAGCCTAGTAGAAAATGACGGAAATGACGGAAACAAGCAAGTAAAAGAATTGGATAAAATAATTTGAGATTGGGTGTAATAAAGCATGACTTTCAATGACTCCAACACCCGCACCAGAGAGCATTGAACAGAAAACGGAAGAAGGATTAGAGGAGGATGTTCAGCAGGTACAAAAAACGCGATCTGAATGAAAGCTTGATGAGAGCATTGCGAAGCTGTTAAAGACAGGAGTATACAGGAGAAAGAACGTTGAACACTGGGCAAGGGTTTCAACATCGAGCAAGAGCGTCGCCAACAGCTGGAAAAACAAAGAAATCTGCAGAGAACGAAGCCGTAAAGGTCGTTAATTAACATAAATCGGTCCGAGTATCCATGGAACTCATATCCGATTTGATGTACATCATAACTTTCAGGAACGAGGAATAACACGAGGGAGGACAGAACTACAAGCGCAGAAACCGACTTGCCCGATGTCATGGTGGTTGGAATTTTCGCTGGTCACAGTCACCTTGTCACATCCACCCACTCCTCCTCACCTCCTTGCCTAGCAGCCCACTCGACATCTCCTCGATCCCAATGCTGCATTTCCCTTCAAAGCTCCCTAGCGCACCCACAAACGGCGTCCCACGTCGATCAGACAGCCTCAACGCTACCCAACAGCGATCATCCGCTTCGCATCCTATATTCCTCAGAGTCGAAGAGGAGCTGCACGATGCGCGGAGGGTGCATGCTGATGGACAGGAGGACGACCTGCGTTTTGCCTTGAGTATGGTGATCAATCGCGTTTCGGAGCTGGTAAGGAAACAGCTTTTTCATCCAGGGAGTATACCATGCTCACATTCAGATCATCTGTATATGATAGTCCCAATTTTGCTGAGCGAGGCATACAGAGTCCAAGCAGACCTGGAAGTCCAACTCAACGTCGCCAAATCGAACCTCCAACTCGTCATCGCGAACAACGAGATGCTCGAGGATGCGCTGAAGCAAGGCGCGGCTGGACAATCCAAGGACGTAGGCTGGCGCCGGAGCAGTGCGCGCGAGTCCGTGGATAGCACTAAGAAGCCCCGGTCCTCTCTAGACCGATCCCATTCTGTCGACTACACCCCCCGTTCCTGGATCCGCTGGTACAGATCCCTCCCCGCCGCCATCAGCGGGTGCTACCCCACCACCCACCCACCGCCACCACCATCGCAGAGCCAGAGCCAGGATAACCGGTTCTTCAAATTCCGCTTCAACTCCTCATCCACATCCAACTCCCGCACCGCCAGCCGACCTGAAACTCCCTCCGGCACCCCGTCTCAGAATACCAGTCCACACCTCACATCGCCCTCGATGCCCTCCCTAGGCCTCATCCCGTCCCATACCCAATGCTAAAGTAAAATCCAAAGAAATCGAGGATCTGACCGCCGAGCTGGAGAAGGAACGCACGGCGAAGAAGCTTATTGCGCAGCAGAAGGCGGCTCTGGAGGACGAACTGGAGAGTCTTTCGCAGGCGTTGTTTGAGGAGGTTAGTTGGGTTGTTCTTCATTTAAAAAAAAACTTTATCTGACGCTGGTTTATTTTTTAACAGGCAAACAAAATGGTCGCAGACGAACGTAAAGCACGCGCCGAGACTGAAGAAGAGCTCAAGGAACTCAAACTCGAAAAAGAAGCTCTGCGATCCGCACTCCGCCTCATCGATGGCGAGAATGCCCATCTGCGCGGAAGTTCAAGCACCAGCACCAGCGCAAGTAACAGTACGAGTAGCAGCACCCAAGCTTCCCCCGTCCCTCCTTCAACTACCACCCAAACCCAAGGGGCAGTTCCTGCTCCTGCGGGTCCCTCTTCCTCATCATCTTCACAACCTCCCTCACGTCCCACGCACTCCCGCTCCTCTTCTGAAATAGGCATCAAATCACGCCCTGAATCTCTCGATCTGTCGTTCACATACCCGCCTCTTCCCGCCTCTCCTGCGCCAGACCGTGATGTCTACTCCACCAACGACGACGATGCCTACCCGTCGGATACCTTACCCTTGCCCTACACACTACCACTACCCACTCCTCGTCGTCCTTGTCCTCCTCGAGTTCTGCTTCGAGTTCAGCGCTGTCGCCGGGCGTGGTACCCCCGTTGTCGATGGAAGAGGATGCCCAGCCGACGCCCAGGTTCAGGTTGACTAATATGCTTTGCCTTTGCCTTCATCTTTACCCGTAGGTCCTAGTGGGACAGGTACGAGGACGGGTACGATCCCGCAGGACGAGTTGTTCTTGGGTGCTTCGCCTTGGGCTGATTGAAATTTGAAATTTGAAGCCTGAAACGTTGGTTCGAATCTTACACACCGCCGTCTTACTCTTACTCTCACACTTAGTATTAGTATTGGTATCAGTATCAGTGTTAGTGTAGTTTTAGATGCGTACTTCGGCTATTACTACACCGTTACTACTTCTACTTCTACTATAGATTTTCCGTCTATTTATGTATACCCTTTCCAATGAACCAAACTCATTTTTATGTAATCCATTTAGTATCATAATCTGGATTTTGTCTCCGTAACGCGCTACACGTGATCCAAACGCGTCCTCTTAATTAAGCAAGTAGTGACCGCGTCTAAGGCGACTTGGGTTTTAAAGTCGAATAAGTATGGATATGAATTGGAACAACTGCTCATGCTACCCACACTGATTAAGTACTCCTCTACTTCTGTTTTGAGCGCTTCTACTGCCAGCACCAACACGTCGGGTATGGTTGGTTACCTATTCTATTCTATTTACTGTATACCCTTTGGATTTCTTTTCGCCTTTTTTCCTTCCTGATTTTCAACTTTCAATTTTTGGACTTTGGATTTCGACTTTCAACTTTCAACTTCCGATTTTTTATCTCCCGACCTTTCGACTTTCAACTTTCGGCATTCAACTTTGGACTATGCACGTGCCAACCAAGACGTGTCGTTATATTACTTGGCAGTTCTTAACTCTCAGAGGACGTGTTCAAACAAAAAACATCTCCCAGTCAGGAATTGACATGTAGTTAGCAGGGTACATAAAAGACGGCAGCAATGTCCAGTGTTCACTTGGTGTTCACTGTGATTCACGGCAGTGACAAGCCCTCTCAGCACAAAAGGAGAAAAAATACTGTTTACTCAGCATTCAATGTTCAATTCCCAACTCCCAAATCATGTCCAAATGCACTTATCAATACAATGCTCCTTGTCTCTCATACACCCGTAGGCCCATTACTAGCAGCAAAGTTTATAAGATTGGTTCAGGAAGAACTTGTATGAGGACGCATTTCGCTCTGAAGTTTGTTTGTTTTGAGCTTGGGCTTGTGCTTTGTATCTGACAATGTCACATACATAGGTGTCTAAATTTAGATTATACCCATTTATGACGCGAGGCAGCGCCCGGAGGAGAATAATTTGCTTCCAGGATATTAAAATGAAATATCCGAATGCAACAAAGTTTGCAGAAAGATAGTTGAACCATGGTCCCTGGACATGGATAGCTTGAGCCGCCATTACTTACTCAGGCGTCTAACATTCCAAGCACCAAGAGAGGTTATTCGGAAGCGCGATGAAAAGCGCAACGCGAAACCTATTGCTAGTAGAACGGGTTCCAAGTGATTGAAGTTGAGATGTGTGAGATGTCAAACGGTCAGACGCACGTTGCATGCTCTCCAGGTCAAACTGCAACCAGAAGATCGTGGCTCGTGATGAACTAATAATCAATCACAGGAAGCACCGTTGCATTTAATTATTCGCATAGATAGCAGCCATGGGGGGATATCATCAGACAGGGATTGATGCTTTAACTTCAAGTCATGAAGGGGTTATTGCCTCAAGTCGGGGAATAACAGTGAAGTGATAGTACATGTAATACAGTAAAAAATTACATTGAGAGCCAACCGATAAATTACATTACCAACCAATAAATTACATTACCAACCGATAAATTACATTACCAAGCCAAGAAACGAGTCAAGACGGAAGTCGAGGGGCACAAAAACCGAAGCGTGCGGAATCGTCGCAGATCTAGAACGACAAAGTCCGTCTGTTAGGAGTACGAAAAAATGACAAGGCAAAGAAAGGGACCAAACGTTTGCAGCGAAACGACCGTGGAAAGACACGCGTTTGAAACCAACGAACCATAGGATAGAAAAAGAGTCGAGGGGAAAAGACACTGATCACTGATGATGGAGGGCGGAAACAGCCAATAAACGACTTGGAGACTCTAGGCTGCGGTTCCGTCGTCGTCTTCATACGTCAGTCGAGAGAAATCGGCATTGGGGTACTGCTGCAAGACGAGGTCCCTGACATAGTGACCAGGGATTCCGAACGTGACATGGTTGGACATGCCACCACGGGAGGACATTCCGGCGTGCAGGAGGGCGACCAGCTTACCATGCGCGTTGAAGATAGCCGCGCCAGAGTCACCTTTAGCCGAGAAATTGCCGTGTTTGCCGCTGCCTCCCCCCCAGTTGAGCACTGCGACCTCCCAGGACTCGCCCTCGAGATTTCTACAGGTGTACGCCTCGAGCTCGGACTGGCGACCAAAGGTAAGGTCGGTCGTCTGCCCTTGCTTGGCAACGGTGAAGCGAGGGTTGTTGTTCTGGTCGAGGGAGTAAGGGTTCGAGAGGCCTGCGGCGTCGACGAAACCCGAGAGCCTGAAGAGATGGTTCTTCGGGTACTCGAATACGGGGGGTTGTCAATGGGGGCGTTGGGGTAGAAGCAAGCGACGATCTCGGTGCGGGTGAACTTGCCAGCTGAAAAATTTATGTTTCCATTTAGACGAAGATAAGAAAAAGAAAGAGAGACAAGAGAAGAACGGACCAAGGTAGACGACGTTTCCCTTGAAGTTCTTGATGAACTTGTTCTTTTCGAGCGTCATGACGCCTATGTCGCGAGTGTAGCCGCGGGGGTCGACGTCATTGGCGATCTTGGGTGCCCAGTCGAGCCAGGCGACGATACGATCGAGGCTATCGCTCCAGCTGGACTTGAGGAGCTTGAAAAAATCAGTGAGGATACCAACGTCCGACACCGCCATTTGCATGTCTTGCTCTTTATACTTCAAGTCCAAGTTATAGCTCGCATCTTCCTCCTCAGGCCGATTCCCCAACAGCTCCGCAAGCTGCTCGGCGCACTCCTTGGCGTCACAGAGCTTCTCAGCAAGCAAAGCACGAGTCTCATCGAGGAGCTGTTGAAAGCGCCGATGACCGCAATTACGGATATACTGCTTTCGTGCACCCCGGAGGCCAATGTACTCGTAGTCCTCATTGGTCTTCTTCGACACGACATGTTTGTTGGTGATCGCCATAACCTCCTTGCTCTTCTTGCCATGTCGGTCCTTACCACGGTGGAAGTAAAGACCGAGTGAGCCCTGCGAGTCCGTGTCTGCGTTTGCCATGGCCTGCGCAACGAGGGGGACGCCCAGGACGGCTGTGATAGCTCGGCGGATCCAGTGAGTCGGGTTGGTGTCTCTGGCGACCGGCATCATCTCAGGAGGACCAGCGAGAGACTCCATAGCGCCCTCGATCCAGTGGACTGCGACGTCGTGGATGTTGTATTTGGCGAAGATGTTGAGGATGGGGGCGTTGGCGTCACGGCAGCTGGTCTCCTTGGTGGTGTTAGGATGAACGGAGATCCACAGAACGATGTGGTCATCGAATACGTCCTTGCCGTGTTCATTAACGGTAGAGAAACGCACAGGCAGCATCGTCGAGATGCGGATGCCACGACTCGCCTCTTTGCACAAAGCGATGATCTCAGGCGCAACGGATTCCTTCCAAAGCTGGTTCTTGAGGATAGGGTGGTTGGCGGTGTGGGCGGTCTTCACCGGAGTGGCGGAGTGTCTCTCTGTAGGCCTCTCTTCAGGGATGGGGAAAGGACGCTGGATGAGATCAGAACGCTGGAAGAGGGAAGGAGGGTCGTCGGCGATGCCGTTGTAGAAGTATGCGCGCTCGAAGGGCGAGATGTAGTCATCGTCACCAACAGTGGAGGCGGACGCCTGTGAGGGAAGCGTAATCTTGCTGGACGTGGGGGACGGAGGAGGACTTTGCTGGTACTTGAGCTGGGTGCTGAGACACGCGACCTGGAAAACAGTGAGCCCTAAAGACCAAGTTGGTAAGTATAGAGACGAGACACGAAAAGACTAAGACACTCGCATCCGAAGTACTGAGGAACATTCCTGGCGGACGTGATGAACTCGATGACCCCCTGAGCAGCGTCTAGGGACGTAACGATAAGCGAGGGATACACATGTGAAAGGGCGGAGGTACTCACCAGGACCAAGGAAATTGAGGGCCGTAAGATCCGCATCGCTCAAACAAATGACTACAAAAGAACGAAACGCTCGTAAGTGGAACAGACGAGGGGGCAGCACGTACTCTTCGTATCGTCGGACATTTCGGACATCTTTCAAGTAAGAATGATTGTGGTTTGGCACTGCCAGTAGTGCTGGGTTTTATACCTGGATGATTAAAACAGGGTGGTTTTTCACACTGTTTTTAATATGTTTTCAGTGTTTTAAACATCGAGGGGTCTAAAACCTTCTGTGTTTTACTGTGTTAAATTGGCCGCGGCACGTGTTTCGAGCAAAGTGATACTGCCCGTCCCTGTATCCGTGGCGCGCGTCCCTAGTACTTTGATGGGCAGGCGAACATTTACATCCCTTCCGGTGTATAGTGTCTGCGCTCGTGCCGGTAAAGATTATATTTTTTGACGTACACGAAGCACGAATCATCGAAGTCCTTGTTCACGAGCCGACCGCTGACTTGACTCTACTACTTAATTTCCCCCGTATTTTTATATGGAGTTCCAGAACCGTTGGCAACCAATTGACATCAGTGACCAAGTAGTGCGTGAAAAAGACACTGGTTTCAAGTGCGTTTCTTTCTTTGTCGATCTCAAATTCACTCAAGGTCGTCCTTCTTCTAGATGAAATTCAAGTCCGTAATCCAAATAAGTGATAAAACGCGGGCATAAACGCACCATCCCAACTCCCAGTCCCACCTATATTTTTCTTCTTACATCATCCATCGCAACAGAACTGATATTATCCTTTGGTCGAGCATCCGATGAACGTCATCTACTTGTCCGGATTCAAATTTCGAAAGGTACTCTCTGGACAAGCTCTTACGTCGGGGCGTTTACTACGATTTTTAAGTAGCAAGTGATCATTGACACCGTAAATCGCTAGAGAGAAATTTAAGCGAGCACTTGGATAGGATTGCTAAATCTGACATACAGATGGTACAGTGCATAAAACGGTACATTTGATACAAGTAAAAAATACATATCGAAGTAACAGGCTTCAATTCAAGAAGGACGCAAATTAATACGCGCTTCCTTTCCCGCTAAAGCCATTAGGGAATATTTGTTTGAATAATTCAGGGTAGTGCCGTTCCGCTACATCAGGATGACTCCTATAGACGAAGAAGTCGGCTGGTAAGAAGAAGGATTTGAGGAGGGGATACATACTTGACTCTTCCAATTAAATTGACCTTTCCAGAGGGCTCCTTATCGAATTCGGTGAAGTTTACAGCTAATAAGGGTTGAGCTCACGCCATACTGGAAGAATCGCTTTAGCTTACAATCCGTCGCACCAACCGTGCCTCGTTTTTCTTTAAGAGCCAAAATTTCCGGAGGGACTAAGGGAATGAAATACGGGGATCGATAACGTAAAATAAGCTACGGGGCTTACATGCCAGAACGTGGTCCGTAAGCCTGGTATCCAGCCCTATGTTTTGGAAGAAGGGCACTGAGTAACGCGGGGTATCACCCTTAGGCGACAAAACCCGGTGAGAGGTGGCCCGAGCCAGGCCACCAGTGATGAATTCCAGGGCTGAAGGATACAATTTAATTTAATATTAGAAAGTCCGAATTATTTAAACACGACTTACCCTTCCCGAGATTGATCACAAAAGTTCCTGGTATAGGTGGTGCATCAATCCATTGTCCAGAAAGGTTTTGCACCTGTAGTCCTCGATGTGATGATGCTTGTAATAACTAAAGTCATGTCAAAATGAATATTGTGGGATAATTTATGATGTGAAGTGCGTACGAATGTCAGAAAGCCGGCATCGTAATGAGGTCCAACGCCCTGATCACTTGAACCTTCAACTACGGGATACTGAACAATTTTGCTCCGATGTTGCATCAGTTCCGGAGCTTCATAAAATTGTGAAAGACCATCTGGACCAAGACTGAAAGACTCGGAAATTAAAGAGCTGAATTTGTAGCTGAGCTCTTGTACTTGATCCAAGTAACTTTCGAGCACTTCTCTGAAACCCGGGATAAGTTTCTCGTCTGGCCACTAGTAATCAAAGTGTCAGCCTACGCCGTCAAAGTCAAAAATTTGCTTGAATAACGCACCTGAGAAGGTCCCCAAAGCCTGTAATGATCAGGATCCCCTTTCTTGTACCTCGAAACATGCCTCGTCGCAAAATCAAACTGTTCGCGCTGATCCACCGCTCCCTTCGTCAGTTCCGCTCCGAACCTCGAATATCCAAGGAAATGTTCAGAATTCGCCATTCGGATTATCTCCTTGGCATCTTCTGGTAAGGCGAAAAGTTTGGGTATATAGCCTATCAACGAGTCGATGTCCGTCTGGGATACCGGGTGGTTTGCGAGATACAAGAATCCAACATTGATCAGGGCGTATCGTAGTTGGTCTAAGAATTGGAGTTTGCCTTCCGGTGTGTTAATAAGGGAGTAATCGAGCACCGGAACGGAAGAAAAGTCGACTGAAGATGTCGAGGACATGGTGGTACGGGGATTAAGTGATTGTAAAGCCTCCTATCTCATGTCATCGCCGTTTCTTCCATGGTCCATGATTGTGTGAGATGACGCGATTAGTCACGACCTTTATTGCGAATCTTGCCTTGAAATTTGCGCTTTGTGTCAGGCCGTTGAAAAGAAACGGTATCAAGGGCTGGAATATTGTCGAAGCAAGCTAGAGACATGTCGAGAACAAGTCGAGAACGTTGTCAGAATGAGGGTAGAATTTGATTGACCACTGGCACGTCTGAGCTTATCTATTTAAAGCGGAGCGTAAAACTAAACAGAGCGGGCCGGATCCTCGGCAGCCCTCTCATTTGTATCCCAAGTTATTTATCTCAATTTCATCCTACAATAATGTTTCGCTTTGAGAAACTTTGACAAAATGCCCCTGGTCAGTATTGTAGTGCTTTTATTCTTGGAGTAGAATCGAAAAAAGGTTGCAACTGAAAGTTGGCCACGACGTTATGCCTCATGCTTCTTCGGTGCCGCCTGCAAGAGTAGAAGACATGCCTTCGCCTATTCCGCCTCCTGCCGGTGCCGCAGTAGCCCCAGCATCGACAGGTAGTATTACTCCTGTCATCCACCTTGCCTCATCACTAGCCAAGAATCTCACAGCACAACCAGTGTCCCATCCATTTCCCTCGGTTTTGAGCAGGCTGCGGTTACGACGAGATTCTCTGACTTCAGGCGACAGTCCATGCTTGTAAATCATGGGCGTATATAACATTCCTTTTTGGACGCGCATTAAAGCTGGAAACTGCAGATCCCAACATTTATATTCAACTACTCACCTGGACAAACACAATTAACTCTGATGCCGCTCGGAGCATGATGAACTGCCATGGCTCTTGTCATATTGACCACTGCTCCTTTGCTGGTGGGATAGAGAAGAATAGGAGTTCCGCCAACAAGACCTGCAACGCTTGCAATATTGACGATGCTTCCCTTCCTGCTATAGGATGCAACTCATTGTTCTCCATAGCCGGAACTGCGTATTTGGTCATGAGCATCATGCTGGTGACGTTTATCTCAAGCCCTCTAGCCCACTGCTTGGCATCAACATCCACAGCAGTACCCGTCGGCCCACCCACGCCCACATTATTGACGAGGATATCCAGCCGACCGAATCGGTCAAGTGCGGTGTCCACGGCCAGTTTACATTCATCTTCCTTGGTGACGTCGATTTTGAGAGCGATGGCCATGTCCTTTCCAAATTCTTTTTCAATCATCGATACTGTAACTTCTGCCCATTCTAAATTGATGTCCAAGCATAATATGTGTGCGCCTGCCTCTGCGAGGAGGATCGCAGCAGCGCGTCCGTTGCCGATACCTGCTGCCCTGGAACCAGCACCGGTGACAATCGCAACTCGACCTGTCAGAGAACGCGAAGGTCGAGGTGGGGTAGTGTTCTCTGGAGAAGACATGACAGGTAATGACAAGTAGTGGGTTCCGGTTACAATTTGTTATGCAGTCAGGGGATCAAGACAAAAGCTTGCTTCTTTCTGAGATAATGCCCACGAGCCCCATGACGATTTGCAACACAGCTCAGGGAGGCAAACCGGAATTTTGGCCTAGAGGGAAGATAGCAGAGAGGTCGCATTTAAGTCTGCATGATAATGACAATGATGAATCAGAATTAGTGTGCGCAAGAAGGGACGAACTCAGTGACGTAGCGTAGGGAAGGCGATCCCTTTGTACTAGTGTCTATTTTTAGGTTCAAGTGTTTTTGAAGGCAGCAAATGCGACAATTATACTGAAATCTCGAGACAATCTGGTCGAATAAAGAGGCATAAATTACGAATATGTGGTGTCTCCTTGGATGGCGTGAAGAATATAGGTAGAATAAGCTCTTCCGATCCTTAATTGTCTGTCACTCGGTTTTATTTTAATATTTTTTATGATCTTGTAATTCGAAGACATTTCTTTGTTTTATTGCTCATTATAAACATCGTTGGATTCCGTTCCAAAGAGGATATCGGCGAGTGCGACAAAGCTTGGAGCAATAACTAGAGCAAGTGTTTCCATTCCATCGGTCCGGCTTCGACGGATAAGATTAGAATGGTGAATGGGATCCGGCTGGTGAAGACTCAAGAACCAGCCGGTGTGAATTCCTGAACTTTCTTTAGCTTCATTCTCACTGTACGATGTTTAGATGGAGGTCATTCATACAGTGGCTCGAGTATCGCGTGGCTCCTTTGACAGCTGTTTGGTCCAAATGGATGCTGGAGATAACTACTCCTATCTCTGTCCACAGAGAAGTCATTAACACTACAGGCTCCGAATATTATCGTGACTTAGCGCTTAGTTAGTGCGGCCCACAGCAGAAAGTCATTTCATTCTTTTCCACCTGTTTGGGGAAAGAGGTACACCCAAAGCGTCCTCCATCTGACGGAATGAAGTCCTTGGCAACGATATGTAGCACGGGGTACAGCGCCTGAAGTCCGTGAGATTAGATAATGGAATAGAGCTGAGCCAACCCGAACACTTACCTCCGCCATTGTACGGTTTTCGGCGAAGACAGTGAAAGTTATGCAGAAGCGGTGTGCTATCCTTTCCACGTATACGGACTCATTTCATTCAACTTTCCGTCTCAAGAGAGCTTTTCATGACATTGGCACCGGATGTGTAGATTCTGAACTTAATTCCAGTCGCGCTGTGTCCAGTTAAGGTCGGTACCACTTGTGTGGCGTGAAGCGGGCCGCTGTCGGGGATAGTGAACTGTTTTTGTGCGACCCTGATGCCTCGAGGCAGAGGGAGATGAGTGGGTATTAGTTGGAAATGGGCAGTGCTGACGCGTCTTGACTAGCTTCGACGACAAGCAGTGTACTCGCCCAGTACAGCCTACGGTTGTCTTCACTGCATCCTTCATTCATTCGCCGTCTACCCCCTTCTCGACTGCTCGGTGCCGGACCCGCAGTACCAGTCATTCTCAAAATACTGTGTGCTGCCAAGTCACACAGCGTAATTGTCTGACCTGTTCTCACAGTATCTTGGAACTAAATAGCTCGTCGACCGTGGTACCTGTTTTCGTTTCTCAACTATTACCACCACTCCTCACCCGCTGTCCTAGATATGGATACGCTCAAGTCCCTCGTCCAGCCGCTTATAGGTGGCTCTGGCGGGTCTTCTGTCGTCGATGGCATGAAACTTGTAGT
>JADNYJ010000738.1:0-14546 GCA_015501075.1 Gymnopilus junonius | reverse complement strand
AACGACACAGATGATTCCGGAGTCAATCTAGAAGAACCACCACCTTTCACGGACCTATGTCCATGTCCTGAAGAGGAGTAAGACCCCGCCAGGGCCTTGGACGAGTGTCCTCCTCCTGTGCCTTCATTCCACGACCTGGGAGCAACACCAGACGAAGGGGAATAAATCGAAGAATCTTTCCTCACCCGCTTACTCCTCACACTCCCTGCACCGCCAGGCGAGCTAAGCTCACCACCAAGACGGGGGACCTTCTCAGCCGACCTTGATAGCCCATCGATAACCCCAGAAACGGAAGTTGTCGTCGTCGGGGTCAAAATCTCACTGGGCGTAGTCACCGACGGGCCGTCCCTAAACGAGATGCTATCCTGCACACCATTCATAAACTGCCTCATGCTGCCTGTATTAAACAAGCTCGACCAAGATCCCTTTGAGGAAGAATTGGAATTGGAAGAAGAAGCCACAGAGGGAGCAGCAAGTGAAGAGGGAGCTGTAGGATGGATAGATGAAGGCGAGAGCGGTGGGAGTCTCGGAGATGGAGCTGGGATCCTGGGCCATCCACCTGGTGTGCTGGCAGGGGAATTAATTGATTTCGTGAGGTTGAAGTAGTCCAGTCCTCCATGGCGTTGTGAGAGGTGCGAGAAGGGTATCGATGGAGTGGATTCTTTTTTCCTGCTCAGGCTTGGAGGGATGACAGTCCACTTGGCGGGGTGGTAAGTTTGCAAAACGAGCATTGCTATCATAGCTAGCATCTGGACGTCTTTCTCCTTGGCAACTTCAGCGTACCTAGTAAATTTATCATTAGCACGTTAGAAGACCTGAGAAGAAACTTAAAAGCAAAAGATCCTCACAATCGCTTGATGACCATCGCAGCCAACGTATCCGACGCAAACCTTGACGACGACCATTTCTCGCTCTTCTCGTCCGTACCCTCATCATCACCACCATCAACAAACAGTGTTCTAAGAGTCCTGAACACCCTCTCGTGATCAAACCGCCCATGCTTCCTCGCAGCAGCCGCATTGCGCTCACACACCTCCCCAAGCGAATTCGAACCTGAACTCGAGCCCATACCATCACCACTCAAAGCCATCGAGAATACGTAGTCCTCCGCCACTTTCTGATCAGCACCCGTAAAGTATCTTGTGCTGCTCAAAAACACCGTGCTCCTCCTCATGGTGGCCAAGAGGGTCGCATACCGATTCTGCCAGTCGCACTCGCACCAGCAGTGCCAGAATCCTCCGCAGGATATTGGGAGTGGCCCCTCGCACCATAATCGGAATCGTGCCGCAGTTGGCGTTGGGGCATCGTCAGCAAATTCGTCATCGCTTTGAGGATGTTGAGCTCCGTCTCGGGCTTTCGGGGGTCGATGGGCTGCACGGTTCTGTCTTGGGCTGCTAACCCGAGCCGGCGGACAGCATCAGAAACAAGGGCAGGGGATTGGAAGTAGCTGGCTTTGTAAGGTGGTTGGAGCTGAGGCGTTTGTTGGTCTTCAGGTGGTGCTTGAGGTTGAGCAGTGGCAGATGTTGTAGCAGCAGAATCTGCACCTTTGGATACTCCAGCACCTGTTCCAGTGAGATCTCGTAAGACATTTCTCACAAGTCTAGGAGGAGCTCTGAAGAAGCATATCAGTTCGCCTACATCATCAAATACAATCAGTAAATGAGCACGTCTTTCAAGCAATGAGCAAAACAAAGCACTTACCATTAGGACCAAAAGCGCCTTGGGACGTCCTAGGCTCAGCTAAATTCTTATTATTCCTCAATAGCGACACCGTCACATCCCTTGCCTTCTTACCCCCCTCGACCCTACCAGTGTCGTCCTCATCAATCCCATCATCCGACGAGCTGCTCTCCCCGTCCCCTTCTTCCATTCTCCCCTCATCCGCAAACAACAAAAACCGCAAACACGCTTCGAGGCAGGGTCGTTTCCGCTCTCTTATCCTCCTCAGATGACGGAGGATATAAGCCCGGTCGGACATGGAGATGAGCGGGTTCCGCTCAAGCTCGACATTGGGGGTGCCGTGGGGGTGTGTGCCAGCTGGGTAGTCCTTTGGGAAGGTGAAGGTGACGCGCATAAAAACGGAGGAGGTTTCGCCCCATGGCCCGTGCAGCCCCAGAGTGCAGGTTCGTTTCTTGATGAGGTCGTGCTGTGAGGGTGGATGAGCCATGGATCGCAGCAGACAGAGGGAAAATTTATAGTACCTTTTCCAACTTGATCTTGGAGGCTGCGAGTTTCGTCAACACGCTTGTGATCCTATCATACCAACGATTTTCAGCAGATATACCCACAATTCATATCAAGAGACACTTACTCATCCTGCAAAGACCCTTTACCTTCCTCCTTCTCTTTCAACCCGGCCTTGTCTTTTCATCAGCGATATCAATCGTACTTTCGCTCCTCTGCAGCATAATCCCACTTTCATCTCCCTCAGAAGGTTGCCGGCTCCTTGACCCTGACTTTGAGCCCGGCTTCGATCTCGATCCACCAGCGCGGACAGAAGCAGGCGCAGATGGAACATCCCCACTGGCACTGGCACTGGCTGCACTACTGCCTTCCCCACTAATCACACTGCTCCTTGCACTCCCCGCCCTTCCTGAACCTCCTCCTCGTCTTAATCCAAGTCCAAGCCCAACTGCACTAGCGCTACCTCCACCACTACCACCAAGAGCCCCGGCTGACCCCACGGACCCTCCAGCATTGACTCCAACTCCTGGCGCAGATTTGACACTCGCTAGCCAAGTCAACTGATCCATTTGCTTGCTCACGCCATGTTTGCTCATCAGCCCCGTCCCTCCTTTACTCATTGTCCGAGTCGGCGTTGTACCTGCATTTGTATTCATCCCTGCACTTAGGCCAGCAAGTCCATGTCCATGCGGACCAGCAGCAGCTGAGATCGATAACGACCCCCTCCGACCAGCATGTCCGATAAAGTTAATGATCGCCACATCTCTGGTGTTGGTGATGGTAGGTGTGGCAGTGACCGTGTCAGTGCCCAGTTCCCCATCTGCGTCCATTCCAGTCGGAGGTGCGAGGGAAAAGGAGGCGAAACTTTGTCCAGGGTGGATCGAGCTCTCGTTTGGGGACGACAGCGTTGAGATGGACAGCGGTGGTGGTTTGAGCGGTAGGGGTTCATCCTCTACAGCAGAAGTCAATGCGTCCACCTCCATCTCTGCTTCTTCTCTCTCCATATCCTCCCTTTCGGTCCTTGTAAACTTGGAACGACCTCGTTCTACGTTCGGTACATGGCCTACTTTCTGTGAAATTAGAAGTAAGAAAGACACGTCAGAAGGAAAAAGGAGTAAATCATTACCTGCATGACCTCTGCGTCTATAGGCCAAAACCTGAGCGTCCGATCCTTCGACCACGTAATGAGCTGGAAGTCTTCTAGATAACGAAGAACCTCAATAAATTAGCCTAAAATACCCCAGGACAAAAAAAAGAAGCAGACTAACCATGCTTTCCCTTCCTCCACACAAACTCCTTAACAACATCCGAATGCCCCTCAAAGTCTCCACCAACTTCGGGCCTTCCTCCCCATCCTCCCGTTCCCAGACCCCTCCCAAACATCTCCAGCACTGTCTCCCCCCTCTGCGGCAAACTCAGTAGTCCCTCTCCAAATGGCAGATTCCTCGCTCGCCACACGGGGTACCCCGTCTTTATCACTTCCACAGGCTCGCAGTACCCCTGAAGATTGGGCGCGTTAATGTTAAATGTCTTGATGGTCATGTCAAGGGAGCAGGTTGTTATATGCATGTGTGAAAGGTGCGTGCCGGATGAGGTAGAAGATGATGAGAGCGAAGAGGGGGAGGAGGCGAAGGAAGGTCGGGCCCAGTCTATGCCGTATATCTTGGAGTTGTGAGCACGGATGTGGGTTATGGGCAGGGAACCTTTCTGTTGGGTTGGTTCTGGTATCAATACATATCATGTCAAGAAAGGTAGCATACCCGTCTGTCCCATATCAACACCTCGTTAGAATGAGAAGAAGCAAGCAAGTTTGGATCTTGATAGTTCCATTTAACCTGAGTACCACCCGCTGCAATACACAAAAAGCGTCAGCACAACCTAATCCAATACAGACCTTTTAGAGACCCACCTTTGAACGCAGAAAGCCCAAATATCGGCCTGCCGGGTTCTCTCAAATCCCAAGCCCATATCCAGGAATCAATACCTGTGCTGACGACGATATCAGGCTCCGAGGTGTGCCAGTTAATGTCTGTGATAGCACGGTAGTGGGATTTGAGGATGTGTGCGATGGAAGTTTTGCCAGTCATATATAAATTCCATATCAACCTGTATAAGCATTAGCATGCTAAAAATTGGGGAAAGTCTCAGAAGAAATACTCACAATTTCTCGCTGGAGGTTGAGACGATATATTGTGCGTGGCTGGGGTGTGGATTCCACTGCACATCAGCGACGTCCCATGTGCCGCCCTGTGGAAGGAACCGGGGTATACGAAGGGGGTATTCCAAGTCAATTATAAAGAGGCCTCGTCGACTGTGAATAATTTCAGTGGTCTAGAAAAAAAGAATATGAATAACAACGTACGCGGCTAGGACGATGTCGCGCGAAGTAGGACTTATGCTCATCTAGTAACGCCAGCATTAGCATTAGTATACAAAATTTAAAGAGAACTTACATTGCCCACAGCATCCCCAACTAAATCCTTGACATTTATTTCCCAACTTGAATGCAGGCTCTTGCTTTCCTGCGGGGACTCAGCCTCACTGCTGTCCTCCTTCTCCTTGCCCTTTCCTTTGTCGGTCCTCGTAATGCTAACTTCTATCGGACTTTCCTCCTCATTTTCCTCCCCTTCGAACTCTGCCTCCTCGTCCCCATCGTCATCCTCAGGCGGAGGCTCAATCCTCGGCCTTCTCGCGCGCTGGTGGAATATCGTCTCGCCTACGGAAGGAGGAAAGGAAGGTCTCCTCCGTTTTCCTTGCCTCTGTACTTGTCCTTGTACATTACTGTTACCAGGAAAGCTTGAAATCCCCATGCTGATGATGTTGCATCCAGTCATAATTTGACGAAAGAGGCGTAAGAGCCATTAGGTTCTCCTCTGACCTCTTCGAGGAGCGCCGCCTCTTAACACCCTTCGCGGTTATTATTATCAAAGAGGAGTGAAGATTCAGGGAGAGAAGGTGTCCATGATGGCTGGCGCGTTGAAAGGAGTGTGTGGCTGTCGACCGAGGGATGCTTGATGGTGCTGGTCGCTGGTGATGGTAATGGTGCGACGATGAGGAGGCTTGTGGATGAGAGGCGAGGATTCTCGTTGTTTCGAGGATGACATAGGCACCAGAGGGGCTTGAAAACGAGTTCAATGTTGGCAATGTCGACGTCGACGTCCAAGGCTGAACTTTCCATTTTGGAAATAGAATTTGAAAGCAATTGCTTCCGAAATCTTATCAGGATTCAGAGTCTATTTCGGAAAAGGTACTTTGTCCATGCGGAAGGTCGTTGAGAACCTCCTCTTTCCCACTAACCACCACCACCACAGTCCAAGATGCGGGCGCTGGGGGCTTTATCACTGGCAATCGCTTTGAGTTTCTCTTTCTCCTTGGCTCAGCAAACGGTATTCAACACTCCTAGTAAGTAACCCCCGCGTTCATGAATTTACGCGTCACCTGAATGCATATACAATAAATGCAGCACACGAATCGTACAACACAGGCCTCTTCACTCCTCTTGAAGACCTCTCTATTCTCTCCGAATCGGAGTTCACCACACTTGGACACCCGGCCTTTCCACAATACAATGTCAGGGTCAAGAAGTCGAATTTCTGCGATGGAACTGTCAAGTAAGCATTTAACCCTCCTTTGATCGTCAGATCGGCTGCATACTATCAATTATAACTGTATTTGTTTTGTGCTTCGTGTACTTTAGTTCGTACACCGGCTACATCGACATACAAGCCCGCCACCTCTTCTTCTACTTCTTCGAAAGCCGGAATGATCCCGAGAAGGACGATGTCATATTCTGGACGAATGGAGGGCCGGGGTGCTCCTCCTCTCTTGGACTCTTTATGGAACTTGGTATGTAATCCTCCTTTTTTTCTAGAATCAAATTCGATATACTATTACAACCACTTACAATTAATTGATAGGCCCATGCAAAGTCCTCGACTCGGATGGACCGAAATTTAACCCACATTCATGGAACTCAAACGCGAACGTCTTCTTTATTGACCAGCCTATCGCGTTGGGTTCTCGTACGCGGATTACGGAGAGTTCGTCGTACGCCCTTTTTTTTCTCGAGCTTGAACATAAATATTGACAGCACGCTTTGCAGAGCACAACGGAAGAAGCAGCCAAAGATGTTGCAGCCTTCGTAGCCATCTTCTTTGAAAACTTTTCTAAATTTAAAAGCAGGGCGTTCCATATGGCGGGAGAATCTTACGGGGTGTGTATCTCTAACATTCAAAACTACAATAAACCTCCCCGTCAGCTTTAATTTTCAAACTGATTTTTATTTATCTAACAGGGCGATACATCCCCGTCTTTGCAGCAGAGGTATATGACCAGAATACAAAATTGATACAAGCTGGCATGACGCCCATTAATTTGACTTCAATCATGATCGGTGGGTTTTCTTTCCTTTCTGTTATCTTTACCCGCAGTGTCCTAGTTCATAATTTGAACTTTTAACTTATTCTACTATGCTCCAGGAAATGGAATCACTGATTTTTATACCATGGCTCCATCATACTATGACATGGCATGCACACCTGTTTTCTGTTGATCCTATCCTTGATATCGGGTATGTCATAATTTATTCTCTCCTTTTCTCATTCCACTAATGAAAGGCCCCTTTTCGTAGGACATGTGTCCGGATGAAGCAAGCTGTATGTATTTTTTTGTCTTCGGATAAATCTAAGTCAAATATCCCTGAACGAGCATAGGTCCCGCGGTGCAAGAAATGGCTCAAAGAGTCCTGCTTAGACCGGTTCGACTCTATCAACTGCTATGCGGCGAATACTTTCTGCAGTAACGAAATCGGCGCGCCTTTCTTTGCCTCAGGTAAGCCAAAGGCCGAAGTGGCGTTTTGGTCCATCATCCAAATGAATTCGAGCTGACTATCTCTGAAGGTAAAAACCCTTATGATATTAGCAAGGACTGCGATGGCGAAATCAGCGACACTCTATGTTACCCCATAACCAAGAACATCGCGGCCTATCTCGACCTCCCCAGCACCCGCGCTGCTCTCGGCATCCCACTCAGCAACGCCTCCTCGCCGTCTCCTATCTCTTCCAAGAACTTCACCTCGTGCTCGGATTCGGTCGGGACCGCATTCGTCTCGGCGCTCGACGAATTTCACCCAACACACCACCATGTCGCCGCTCTCCTCGACCGAGGGGTGCGGGCACTCATATATGTGGGGACCTACGACTGGATATGCAATTTTGTGGGCAACGAGAAGTGGTTAGTCGGGGACGAGTTTGCGGGGAGCTGGTGGGGTGGGGAAGTATGGAGGACGGAGGAGGATTTGGTGGAGTGGACTGTTGGAGAGAAGAGGGCGGGCCTGAGGAGGAGTTTTGGTGGGTTGACATTTGCTACGGTCGAGGGCGCTGGGCATATGGTGCGTTCTATACTTTTCTTTTCCCTTCCGCAACGCATTACCTTCTATTTTTAGGTACCTTATGATAAACCAAAGGAAGCTCTAGAGCTTGTGAACAGGTGGTTGAGGAATGAAGATTTATAGTGTTTTATTTGTAGTTAGACAATCGATTTACGGGTGATTATGTAGATTCCGATTCGGAAGATGAGCAACTTGAAATCTGAACGTTTATTGCACCAGTTGAGCTAATACCCTGAAGTTCCAACCCTTCGATTTGTGCCTCGTTCGCCATCAGTTTCTAAACTCAGAGAAGAAAGTAGGAAGCAGTCCTACCGTCACGATCGCTGACATCCACATTCAACACCCCTCCCGCCCAAATCTCATGCCTACTAACTTCTCTCGAATCTAAATGACGGATTGATGTCCAATAACTAATTCAGCCATAGTCTGCTATGCTAGTAGAGCTCAAGATTTATAACGAGCTAGAAGCGCTTGGTCCTGACCTTGGCTTGCGGCTTTTGAGACAGGCAGGGGTTGGGCTAGTGTTGTCCCCGGAGCGAGGTGGCTTCGAGGTGTACCTCGCTTCGGTTCGAAATCAAGGCACTTCGAACCACTTCGATGACAGCGAGGTGGTTCGAGGTCACTTCGTCGAAGTCACGCGAAGTGGCATCAAATTGTACACGTGATGCGCTCGCCCGCGCATCCAAACGCGTCTCAGCGCCTTAAATCATTGCGCTCCTTCTCCTCCGTCCTCCCTTCCGCTAGAAGCATGGTAAATATTCGTCGCTATGATACTTTACGTGCCTGAATAAAATTTTCTGATTTTTTTACCGCCGAATTTCCGTCGTACGATGTTTGTTTCGCCTAGGAGCTCTCACTGAAAGGTATAAAATGGCCCTTTCAATCGCATCTTCAGAAATAATCCCCGCTTTTTCCCTTCAAACGCACTTAGATTTTCAGTATGAATTGGGATGCTGAATATGAGCTCCTTAATGAGCCAGATCTCCATCTTCCTGACTCCCCTAGCCCTCCTCCATCTCAGAATGCTCGTTCTCAATCTCAAAATCATGCTCAGGAAGCTTGTTCTTCGACATCCCAAGCTCTGTATTATGTACCTCAGCATTCTTTCTCGTCTCCTACACAGACGTACTTCCTGTCCAAGCATCTTCCGTCCCGTGCGAACGGGTATTCTCTTCCAGCAAAGAAACCTGTGCTCTGCATCGCAATCGAATTTCTCCGGCATTGCTCGAGGCCCTTCAGGTTTTGAAATTCTCATATTGATCCGAATGACTGTCTTTCGTGGAAGAACTTGCTAAAGACGCAGATTATACGATTTCTGGTCCTATCACGGAATCCGCCCTTGATGAGCTCATGGCGACAGGTAAATTTGACGAACTTGCTCAGTTAATCCAAAATGCAAATGAGGCTTCTTATTTCACTCCATTTATCATCGTAGTTTGTTTAGATTCGTATAATTTACTGTACAGCGTCGTTATCTACGGTCTACATCTAATCTATAGCCACAATCTCATTGGACGAAAAAAAGACATCGGCAATCACCGACCTCGCGAGGCCGCGCGAGGTGCACTTCGAACCACTTCGTCCAAATCGAGGTAGTTCGAAGTGTCACCTCGCTTCGCCTCACATCGCCTCGGGGACAACACTAGGTTGGGCAGGGGCACGCGACGCGACGCGCTTCAAAGCTGTCACGATCATGTGGCTATCAAGTAGTCAAAGTCACAGCGCGTCTGTCACTGTGGATACACTTAAATTCAAATTTCGGGACCTTTACTTTCCAGATGCGCCATCTTCTTGCCCCTTCTCCCACAGGACCCCGTTATCTCAACTATGGATCCGATGGATAATTTAACTAAATCACAACAAATCCTCGTTAAAGGTGAAATATGGTCCAGGCCTGACGAATTTTCTTATACTTACCACTTTCATTTGGACTGGTCCTGGAGAATAAGTTTCCGCTCCAGTTCGTAAACGGCCTTATCGGAAATAATCTTAGTAATTCGACAAGGGCTGATGGTGATGTATATTCCAGAATTATGAGGTCTACGCGACACGATATTACTGAAGTGCAGGTGCCCTTGGCCTCTGGTACCTTCACAAAAATGCATTATGCGCATTGCCTCCAAGAAAATTTTGCTAGTTTCAATGTAAAATGAACGCAGAGATTGACATTCTGGAATTGTTGTCTAAAAAGCCACATCCGAACATTGTTGAATACCTTGGATGCTTTCGCGATGGGGACTGCATCGTGTGGATCTGGCTGCACAACTATTCATGCACTTTGCACAAGCTTATCAAAGGGGGTGTCCCCGTTAATCAGTGAGTGTGAATAATGTAGAGGATGACAGCCAGACTCACCACGCTATTTCTCCATCTAGACGCCCGCCTTTCGATGCTGACGAAGTAATCTCTTGAATAAATGCCGAATTTGGCTTTCTCCACGACCGTGACCTCGTTCGCGACGACATAAACACTTTTTATATTATGCTGAAAGATAATGGTGAGGCTGTTATTATATATTTCGACTCCTGTACTTCCATCGGAGCGAAATCGCGTGGGGGAACACTAGGGTGACCCAAAAATCCTATAAAGGCTTTGATTGAGAATAATCAATACAGTCTCGACCTCGCCATCAAGTCTATAAGAGGAGAATATGGCGGCCTGGACTTTGGCCTTTTGGAATGTATTAGCCTTCAAGTTTCTTGGCGGTCATTAGAGGTTATTTGCAAATTCCGTTCAAACGAAAAAGTGGAGCCTACTGGGTCTCTGATTGGCTGAAGGCCCCGCTTTTTGCCTTGTGAGGGCATATTTTTCGTTCGTTCAGAAGTTGCAAATAACCTCTATTCTATAAATCTGGGTAAAAGGAGCTTTGGAGAATTGGCACCAGTTGCGAAGTAGAAAGAGTCATAATGATAGCCAGGATCATATATGACATATTCTTGATGGATTATTTTGAGTGATTATTGGAGCCTTACATTTTCAAGTCCTCCTAAAAACATAGCAGAGACAAATTGGGTTCAGAGAATGTGTCGGCGTTGTCCGTTTCAGCTTTCATGCCGAGGCGCAAACTTTCATCTCAGAATTTTCAAGCCGCTCTGCACCCCTACCATGATCGACCGAAAGCGCATATGCCAGGACGCGCCCATCCCAAGCCCTAGCTGCAATGATGTAGCCATCTGTATACCGGCCTTCAATTTCTCAGCCAACGAGCTGCAGGCTTTCGACTAAATTTTACTTGATTCAGTTGGTGTCTGGCAGTGACAATGACTCGCCTTCATCATCTCCTTTTGTTTTTCTCCTTTCTGTCAACATGATACTTTCCGTGGCGTTTAAATAGCCAGAGTCTGCATGGGACATCCCGTTTCTTTATCACAGCCGACCCATATAATGCCACGCCGGACTTTTGCCAATATCCCTTTGCCAGTAGAACTCCTCACGGAAATTATCGATCTTCTTCCTCCCCAGGACCACTCAGCAATCTCAGTGGCATCTCAATTCTTGCGGAAGCTAGTCCTTCCTCGCTTATTTGGGCATCTCGTGTACACGGGAAAGATAGCGCCAAAAATACGTAATATCCATTGGGCTGGGAAGGACGTGAAAGGAGCAATAAAGTTTGCCTTATAGTTTATGCTCTTCTGGCTTTCTAATAATTCTTCCACAGGAAACTCGAGCTGAAGTCAAGAGGTGTCTTCTTCGAAGAAGGTGACAGCGATGTTGTCTTTAAGTTTTTGAAAAGCCTTCCGAATTTGCAAATGTTTGAATATGGTCAAAGTGGTAATCTTATCCGACCGGAAGGGTTGACGAAACTGCTCAACGCAGTTCGCCATGCACCCCTTGGTAAATTTGTCCTCCACAGTGGCAATTATGCCAATGTGAAAGGGAGGCGTGCAGTAGGTTTGACTGGTTTGAAGTCGCTCTCGATAAACTGGAATTGGGTGGACAACCCCAAGAAACCGGGCAGATCAATTGCGCAGTTACACGAACTTATCCTGCCGTCGGTTGCTACGCTAGTGGAGCTCAAGATTGCTAGTCACATTGAGAAGCCTTGTACTTACATCGACTTGCAACTATTAAGGCTTGCGGGTGACACTTTGCGGTCGTTCGAATGGACTCTTCCTTATCTCGATGAAACTATCCTCGAGACCATCCCGGAAATATTTCCCCACCTGACCAAGCTCTCTATCATCTGGGCCCTTGCATATACGGACTATTCTTTGCCATGGGAGGTAAGATCTCCAGTGTCATATCGTACTTGATCAATACCGAACTTCGTGTCTTTGGCAGCATGAGTATATCGAGTACCTTTCCAGAAACCAAAATCTTATAGATCTCACGATCTCAGCAGAGTTTGAAGTGGCTCCTCATAATTATAATAGAAGTTCTTTCTATAGACAGAGCTACTTGCACCGCTTCACAGCTACACGACATATTGCCGCGGCCTGCCCGCATCTTCGACGGTGTAGCTGGCTTCAACTGGGTGTACGTTCCAACAAGTCAGATATGCTACACCCATTTGTTGTCGAAAAGAGGGTATTGGACGGCAATCAAATGCGCATAGTGCGTGGTGTTCGGCAGCGTTGGATGGAGAAACACTACCAGTATTACTATTTGCCTGGAGACATCATCGAAGAAAAAGATGTTACTTGCGATTAAATGCCGTTCATTCGAAATCAAGCAGCAACGACAAACGCCCTTTGTTCAAAATCCGAGTCTAAAAAATCTGGGAATGGTTTCGTTTCGACGAGGAAATGATGCATATAATTTTCCAACTAATATCTTTGATATACATGTAGGATCGATCCATTAGAGAAGTAATTATATTAGAATAGGATAGAAATTGTCGTCAATACATCGTCCATACATCAATGAGTTACCACTTCATAAATTAAAATTAAATTCAGCATTACACTGAGCTCTCGTTAGTCCGCATCCACGTTTTCACCTTCAATCTTTGGAACATCACCCAATCTCTGACCTACTCTCACTTTCTCCCCTTCCTGCACCGTAAACGCAAAGTCTTTTGGGGCTTCAAAGACAAGCACGACAGTGCTTCCCAGACAGAATCCTCCATTTCTTCTCCAGGTATCAAAGGTTGCCCACGCAGAAGCGGAGACGCGGCAGCATACGTCGCCTCAGTATAAGCACCCGGCGGTGGAATGCTTCGCCGTTGCATTGAGGTGTTCGTCCTCAAATCCTGGTCGAAGTTGATTTTGATGCTGCCCACATTCGTCGCGCCAACAGCAACCATGCTGAAGAAACCGTACTTCCACCTCCCAAGAAGTGCAACGCGCTCGTTCAGGACGAAGAGGTTCTCAAGCCGCTTGGCCATCCATGGAGAGACAGAGAAGAGTTCACCGACAAAGTGTCGCCTTTTCTCGACGACCCATGCCGTTGCGCTGTGGAAGCGGTGGTAGTCACCCGGAGCGAGGTAGATGACGGCGAAGAAGAGCGCGTGACCTGGTCTGGGGTGTCAGCTGAAGTTGGCGATACGCTGCTGCCTGCAGCACCCATTTGGACAGCAACAGAGGCATCGTGAACCAGTGTTTCTTGAATGGGTTTGGTAGTAGTTGGATCCACGGAGGCATCAGTTCGTTGTCCAAATCTCATGGGGACATGAGTATCCTCTGACGTCGAGGGTTCAGGTGAAGTCACAGTTGTCGAGGAGGAGGCAGAACCAGGGGATGTGTTGGCAAGGGTAGATGCAGAAGATGACGTCGAGGGTGTGACTGAACCAGAACTCGAAGATGATGACAGTGCTTCGGTTCCAGGTGTCGAGGGTTCCGACCCTCCAATCAGTTGCTCAAGGCTGTACTCGATGCCGTTCACATTGGCGAATTCGTGGTCATCGACCACCTCCATACTGCCGCGATTTGGAACGACAGTGTGCGACTGTGCTGAGCTGTGTCGTTCGAGACCTAGTAGAGCATCTAGAGAATAAGTCATTCCCTTCACTTGTTCCACCCTAGCCCCTTCTACCACGCCGAAATGAAGCATTCTTCCGTCCGCTGGACTGACCTTTGGGAAACTGTGAGTAACCAGAATCCTGTGAGATGGCAAAAAGATGTTCACCAGAACGCTATCATCCACCGGCCTAGCTCCGTCCTGTAGTTTGCGGTAGAAGAAGGCACCGAGACTTGGGTATTCGCGAAGATCTGAAGGCTCAATTTCGTTCAAATTACATCCAAATATCCAGGCATAGAGCCGGAAACCATAGGGCCGGAACCAAACTGGAAGTTCAAAGGAGTTGACGTATCCCCATAGTCGGGACAAATTTCGTAGTGGTAATGCACCTATGACATGTACCTGTTGGGCGAAGTGATCAGTATTCTCCACGGGGAAAGTAAAATTTGAGAATGAGAAGACAGAGACTAACATGCCATGGCCCTTTTAGCTTAATGACCTCCATACCCTCTTCATTGAGCTCAACTTCTTGTATGGCACGCCTGGCTTTCTTTCTGTATTGAATAGCAACCAGCAGTAACGCTCCAACTGCCACAGGGATCGGGTACCATTTCGTTGGGGTTTCCTTCCAAGCATGGACGAGTCGCTCTGAATGCAATGAGAGCAAAATGAGTCACGCTAGTCAAGACCACAAAAAGGAACTCACGCACTATACAACGGTAAACCTGCATTTCCCGTACCATCTGCGCCATTTTGGCTAGAATACATCCGCTTAAACCCTCCATTCTTTACGGACTTCAGGATTTCAGAGGTCCTGTTCGAACTGTGGACCCAGCATCTGGCAAAGACAGACGAACTGGTGCTATATGAGGCATTTAAGACTCTTGAAGCAGTATGGAGCGGTTTTCTCCCTCGCGTCAGGGCAGTGTGCCTGTAAGAAAGCATGAAAAATAGTCAGAATCTGGTAGTATTATGGTTCAAGCAACGGATGTAACATGACAAAGAAGAAAGCAGTGTAAGAGAGACGGAAACAAGGTAGATAAGCCTTACCGAGTCGAGGCCCCGGAAATCACAT
>JADNYJ010000737.1:0-14603 GCA_015501075.1 Gymnopilus junonius | reverse complement strand
CTTTCTCAAACAGAGTCTCATTTGAAATTTATATCATCTCATTCAGTCATTCAATACTATCATTTTGGATTTTTAGTTTTCTTTTTTACTGTAAGATAGCTCATATTGAATCCTAATGTATTTGCATTACTAGTACTGTTTCTTTTCATATCTATCTTAAGCCTAATAAATGCTTTAATAGTATTAAAAACTTGATTGAGTCAATAAATTCATTTTTACTTTTAGTCATATATAATTTAAAGCCTAATGTATACTGTTTGATGCAATTGACAGTCCCACTGAGTCTTCAAAGCCTAACTTCAATTATTAAACAGCCTTTATGTTTACAAGAAAAATAGAGTAGATAAATTGTTGTATTATGAATATCTCATCTTCTCCATATAGAACCAAAGTACTATTTCCAATCCATTATAAAACTTGTCAGCACCTTCCCCTCTCTTCTATGCTTGGTGGAGTGGGGGATTAATTTGCAAAATAGTTAGCAGCCCCACAGAAATAAATACCACATACCTAGGGAGCACAGGAAACTTGTTAGGTAGCCCAAGACAAGTTGTAGGTAGCACAGAAAAGGTGAGGGGTTGCACAAAAAAAAGTATCAGTGTGTGAAAAAAAATATCAGTGTGCAAAAAAAAGTTTCAGTACACAGAAAAAAGTATGATGGTGTGAAAAAAAGTATCAGTGTGTGAAATAAAAATATGAGTGCACAGAAAAAAGTGTGAGTGCACAAAATAAAAATATGAGTATGCAGAATAGTCCTAGACTGCACTGAATTCATTTAGACTGCATAGAGGTCTTGTAGTCAAAAAAAGTGATCAATGGTCATGTAGCTCAGTGGAATAGATCATTGATTTCAGATCTTGAACTCCAGAGTTGATGCATTTGATTCTCAGCAGTGTCATGACTGACATACCAAACAGATATTACTTGTGTGAGCTCTACACATTTGATTGACTGGGGGTCTGGATGTCCAAGTAGTATAAGGTGTCTCCCACTTAACACTACCTGGACATCATGGACCACCAGTGAATCAAAGGGAACTTGCCCTAGTAATGTCTGTTTAATATTATCTCTATTTACATGACTTTCATGTATCTGAGAGCTTTTTCTCTCAAAGAGGATGAACTTCTTGAGAAGCTTGACTTGAGGATTTTCATTTTACAGAAGTTCCTTCAGAATTTTTCCCATTGCATAATTTCAAAGGCTGCAGGTAACACAGTTCGACTTCAATTGATGTATCTAACCCCTTTGCAATAAATGTTGTTGAAAGAAACATATACAGAGAACACAATGATTACAGATTGTGATTGTTCATAAGTGAGAATGACCAGTGGAGGCAAGTGCATTAGTTGATGTCCATTGGTACAGCAGCTTTTTTCTCCTTGATCTCCTTGATCTGCAGCCAGCCACCTCGACTGTCTTTCTGATCCAGTGCCTTACCCATGATCCAAGATGCTCCAGCAGGAAATTCGAAGATGCTTCTACCAACACAACCCTCAAACATGCAAGTAAAGGTTACTGACCCATTTTTGTCAACTTTAGGGCCTTCAATCTTGAGTCGACCACACAAGGGACATTGGGACTGGTAAACTTGGCTGTTTGGGTGGGAACCTTGATGAACCCACATAAAGGTTGTCATCACATTGAGGGTAAACTCCATGATGTTGGTGTAGGCACCAAGTGCCTGATTTTCAGGTAATACATTCCTGAGATTGTAGCAGTCATGGATAAAATATTGGACACTTAAGTCCATGAGGAACTGAGTAGTGAAGAATATTTGAAGATGCTCTTGGGTAAAACCCAAAATTTTGCTGAAAGTTTTTCTGTGAAGACAAATTCAGAACTACAAAGATATATATGGAATTAACCATACATTTTGCAAAACTCTTCAAGAAAATTTCTTGGAGTGTCTATGTGCAACAAAGCTCCACAGGAGAGCATGACTAGCATGTTTGAATGCTCCTTTTTATGTTTTAAAATCTTTTTGAAGTCTTCACTGAAAATTTGATCAAACAGCTTCAATTTTTTATTTAGATGATGCTCAACCTTTTATTAAATTTTTTGACTGTTGACTCACCTTGTTTATGGGAGCTGCTCCATGATTCTCAGGCATGACATGAACATACCTATTTCTGGGATCAGAATGGGTAGTTATAGTGACCAAAAATTGAGTACATCTAGTAAAAAAGGCAAGTAACAAGATCGGGTATTGAATTTGATCAGGACATACTTTGAAAATCTTCCTTCAAGGATGGCAAGCATTGTGCGCATCTGATTGTCAAACTTTCTACCACCAGTCAAGCAGTCAAATTCAATTTTGAAGTGGATCAAATTACCCTGAAGCCAGGGCTGTAGGATCTCATACGATACTCTGCCAGGAGTATCAACCATCCCAACTAAGTAAATAGAGATTATCACCATATAATCTAAATTCAACTTTGGCCAGTTTTCACAGATGGCAGTTTTACCCATTATCTTCCATAGCTAAATTAATGCATGAGTTCTGTGCATGAAAGAACTTGTAATGGATACATACATATGGAACATCACCATTAGCCTTATTGTTGAGAAAGCAAGGCAGACATATGAAGAGCAAATCATCATCCTCTTGAAAATCATAATTATCAAGACATTCTGCACAGGCAGATCTTGTATTGCAAGTGCTGCAAAGGACAATGGTGCCTCCATTTCCACAATGTGAACACCACTATACAAAAAGAGGATCTGTAAACAAATAAATATTGAGTTTGCAGAACACACCATTCCCTGCTTGAGCTCTATTCCTTGAGTTCGGCCTAGTTTGGGGGCAGCAAGAGGAGTGGAAGTGGTTGATTTCTGACTAGAACACTGTTTTTGTGGAGCCTCTGATCTTGAGATGGATGTAGATGGTGCAGGTGCTCCAGCTGCTGTTTGGCCAGAGTAGTTCACAACTTGATTTTGAGTCCTAAGAACATGGGTAGAAGTTGCTTGAGATGCCATCTTGAGGAAAAACTATACTATGCATCCAATAATACACAGGCTTATCATACTGTGTGAGATAAAAATAGATAAATCACATGACCAAATAAACAACAATGTTCATTTTGCCAGCACATCTTTTGAACACCAATCACCACCCTCCCCCACCTCCTCCTCCAGTGTGCGCAGCCACCAGAGCTTGGCTGGCAAGTGGACATGAGTGCCTGTGTCACTCATGCCATGCCAGAATCCTCCTGTGTGGGACTCCCAGCTGCCAGCTGATGATGGTGTCATGCCACTCAGTAGCTGTTTCTTGCCACCTCAGGGGTGCATGCATGGTCACCCAACACATTGCTGGTGAGTGGATGCAAGTGCCTCTGTCACTTATGCCATGCCAAGGTCCTCCTGTGTGGGATTCTTGGCTGCCAGCTGATGATGGCACCATGGCACCTTGCTTCATGTTCATCACCTGCCAGCTCACAGCACGAGCTTTCCTCCCACCTCTCTTCTCTCCTCAAGCCATGTCACCCCTCCCTCCAATGAGGATGTGGGCTTTTTTGTGATGGATGTGGGCTGGATCAGAAGTAGGGGGGACCCTTGAAGAGGGAGGCCCACTTTAGTACATCCCAGAATGTACTCACAAGTTATGCAAGTACGTTGTATTTTCTTTTTCTTATCTTTGATTGTATTACTAACTGCTTTCTTTTTCTTTTCAGGTACCCATTTTCAATGCTAATGAGCATCTCCACCCCCTTCGCTAGTGATGGACATGGGTTTGGGAACCTGTCATGGGTACGGGTTTGGCTGAGACCAGCCAGCCAGAAACTTCAGAACTGTGATCAACATCAACGCTGTTGTTGGACATGTTTCCCTCTCACCACCACCACTCCCCTTTCTCCTCCCTCCTCTCCTCCACCCTTTCTCCTCCCTCCTCTCCTCCACCCTCTCTCACCCTCAGGATGATGGCTATGTGCCCCTCCCCTTCTCTGTGGGATGTGGTCACCCATATCTTTGCTGGATGGGGGCTGGACAAGGTGTGTAGCAGACAGGCTTGCAAGTGATTTGTGAGCTTGTCCTGCTTTTTTTCAGTGCTAACTACTGCCTATGACCATATCTAAATAACTCGCATAAGGAAATATGGTGATTAGTGCAGAAACTGTAGGCATGTTCCCAGGAGCAACCCATCCAATAATAGATACAGCTTAAGTGGGAGATAGTCCACCCACCGGCCTGGCACCACAATGGCACAATAGCTCAAGGCCTAGCATCTAGACTAAATAGCACATCATTATCCCAATGATAAGACCACCAGCTGAATTAATCAGACCTAACTGAGTGGACAGTTTCCCCATCACTCAAAAGTACATTAGTAAAATAGTGTGCTGATTTAGGCATGGACCTGCTGAGTAGGGATAGAGTACACCCAGCAGTTTTATGCACTAATAATAGAGACTCTCTCATAGGTATAAAAGCTGTAGAAAACCAGTAGAATAGGCAGGCAATCCACCCCATAGAGTGCAGATAATAGCACAGACACATTCAGGAGGAGTACCTCAGTGATTAAACCAGATAATTGATTGTTCCATTTCATTTCATTGAAATCAATTGAAGTTGTGGCCTGTTTCATTTCATTTCATTTCATTGAAAGCCATTTGCATTGAGAACCCTCATTTCATTTCATTTTGTAAAAGGGTCAGAACTTGCTAAGATACTCTACTGTGTTTAGTGCAGACAGTTAAATCAAAGCACCCCAGTTAAAAGCCAACCAAAAGACTACCAAGTCACTAAGATCTTAAAATCTATCCAAGCCTCCAAACAACTTTACCTAGAGCTTGTCTCAATAGAGGTGTTTGCAAAGACAAGAGTTGAGTTTGAAGTAGAGTGTGTTGTTGTTGTTGTAGGACAATAACTAGCACACTAAACTAAGAGCTCTACTCTTATGTTCACCCTTAAGCAAGAACTAGTGTTTCAATGGGCTCAGGAAGTTGCTCAGTGCATTCACACCTGGCAGAATGTGGACAGCATTATAAGGGAGTTGTGGGACAACAGGCCGAATTACCCTTCTCCAGAGGACCTATGACTGCCTGACACTGTTATGGTGTTCAATGAAGGAGTGGACTTACTTGCACAAGCACAGCATGGTATCAAATTTATGTCTGCTTGGTGTCCGATGGCCCAGTCTCTTCATGAGGAAACCAAGAACTCAGTCACCACTCTGGCAGGAGTACCACCAGCAGAGGAAATTCTCATGGGTGTCTGGCTGAATGGGTGTACAGAGGCAGAAGGATTGTGGCTCTTGAAGCACAAAATTCCATGCTTCATCATCCACACTGTAGATACAGCTAAGGACCCAAGCCATGCCCTCAAGTAAAATTTGATCCTTTCCAACTTTGTCTTGGAAACCCCAGCTGCTCACCTTGCTCCTGACAGGAATGCCATCAATCTGGTGGTCACCCAGCATGGTCAGTACTTACAAGATGTAGACAGGGACTACAGCATACAACCTCTCTGGCAGGTTAAGCCTATGATGCATAAGGATTGCATGCACTCATCCCCAGAAGGACAGGGCTTCAAGGATGGCATATATTTGGACCCTCACCTTGCAATGCAAGTGGTTAGTCCAAGACCAATTCCCAATGACTTGGGTGATGCACCTGCACCTCCTGCAGTCTTAGGACTGAAACTGGGAAACAGGTGGTCCCATTGGAAGGAGGATGAGGATGAATCAGGAGAAATGTTTATGGTTAGAGTTGAGGGGTGTAACAAAGCAGACTTGGAAGGAGAAGTTTACTATGATCAGGAACACTACAGGCACCTTTATTTCTCTTACCATCCTGTTCCCCTGCCCAACTACAATGCAGATGTTGCTGTGTTTGGCCAGCCTGTTCCAGATGTCCCCTTCCTGGAGGAGGTGAGCAGTCAAGGTCTTCAGCCTCGTAAAGGATCACACTGGATGTATGCAACTGAGAAGCCAGCCTCTGGGATGGAGGGGCAGATTTATATACCCTCCTCCACATCAATGCAGTCTTCCACTTCCAAGCTGGCTCCTTCTCCAAATGACTCTGATGAGGACAGAGTGGTCAACACCAGGAGCCACACCAGTAACTCTTCCCCCCTAGATGTAGAGGTGATCCAAGGATGTCAACACACATATTCTCCACATCATCATCCTCAGCAGCTCCCAGCTATTCCCTCCCTGCATCCTCGCCCACCCTCTCTTCACTGTCATTCACCTCCTTCTGGTCACAACCAGATTCACTCTCCTTCAGAGAAGTTGGACTCATATGAAACATTGGGTGCACAATGCATCCCCACCTATTGTCATCACTCTCATTCCCTGAGTCCAAGGACACAGCCTTGTTCCTCTGCCCCTTCTCATCAGCTGTATGATCATTGGTCTCCTCAACACCCTTCACTGCTGCCTCCTCGATGCCCATCCCCTTTGCCTTCTTCACAGGAAGGGGCTCCTATGTGCTATCCTTCTTGTTCCCCTGACTGGTCCACCACCACCATCTTGTCTGATTGTCAGCTGAGTCCTCCTCATTGTACTTCCAGGCTGGCCCCAATTTCTTCAACAATGCATTCCTCAGTGGCCACTCCAGTTATCCAATCCTGCCCTCTTTGGTTGCTCCCTGCTTCATCACTAGTGTCTCTAGACTCCCATTTGATGTCACCTCCACCCAAATGTAGCTCAGAGGCCAAAGGCAAGGGTGCCAGTGTATTTAAATGAGTTTGAGCACATCCGGAATGGGACTCAGTGACAAACTCCATTTATCGATGGTTCCAATAGCATGTGTAGGTGTAGACAATGAAGTAAAAATAGATGAGAGTTCCAGGAATGGTGAGAAAGTGAGGGAATTTGAGTATCTTGAGTTGAAATTGCAATATCTAAGTTGATTTCTATGCTTCTGAGGTGAGTTGTGGGATCGTATTCAACTGGAGAACTACAGTACACAAGTCTAGTATTTATACTGTAGCAAATAAGCAAAGAGTTTCAGGGAGAAGGAAATTTTATAGAGGAGGAGAGAGGAAATTTGAAATAAATGAAGTGAAAATTTATCGGACTGAATGTCATGGCTGAGCATATGGAAAGATCATATTTTATGAGCTAAATGGAGAGGAATAAAACTTTATAAGTGATAAATGAGGGGAAAGGATCCCAGTTGCTTTTCATTGCGAGGGATTACCATGTTCAGAGTTAACTCCAGCCAGCCATTGTTGCATGCCATTGTTATCTTATCGAAGGTGCTTCCATGCATCCGGTATGTTGATCTGACTCAATTTTCTCTGTTACGGACCTATGCTAATTGTCCTCCTTACACCAGGTGTGCTAGTGATGTCTCTGCCTCTATGCCTCGCAGCCCACATTGGGCTGATCATGGGCCCCAGGAGGATGACCACATGGATACATCAGAGGACTCGATAATGCATGTTGCTCATTGCCCATTAGAAGACCATGCTACCTTGGATGCCATGTTTCCCTCTATGGTAGTACCAACCTTCCCCATCCTCACATCCATTGCTGCTCAGAGCACCACACACTTCTTGTGCATCTGGAGTTTCACTCCTTTTTTTGTTTGGGATGATGTCATGGTCTGGATCCAGAACATTTTGAAGGTCATTCCTGTCAACCTCATCTGCATTGTCCACACAAACGAGGATGGGTTCCAAGTCTTCTGGTTTTGATTTGCAACTGTTCAGGATGCAGCAGCTTTCTGGGGTGTTGTTGCAGGTGGCCACACCAATGACACATGCTCTATCGGTTGTGACTTTATTGATGGTGAGCAGTATAGCAGCATCTGTGGCAGGTTGCATGATGCTTGGTCCCCCATATCTGGCTTGGAACTGGAACAATCTTTCAAGACCCCATTTTTGTCAACCCTGAGGAGGGATGCTCTACCTCAGCCCCACAGTTTGGCTGCCAGGTTGTCTTCCACTCCTGCTAATCCATCACAGGTGGGTCCTTCCAATTTGCAGGCCAGGCTGTCCTCTGCTCCCTCAGTGCCCTCACAAGCTGGTCCTTCTAATTTCCAAAGCAGCTTGAACATGACATCCAAGTGGAGGAAGATATGTCAGGGCAACTATAAACAACCAAAAATGGATGCCAATTAGGATCTTGCAGATGGGGGGGCATTGTGATGATGTAGTATATATCATCTGCAAGACCTAATCACTTTTCTTTGTTGTCTTATCTTGCCATGATGCCATAGTCACATTGTTTATATTTGTTTACTTCACTCATCCTACAACAGTAAACTATGGCTTTGTATAATCTATCATCATGATTTAATTGACTTCTCTCTGCCACCTTTGCATCTGAATGAAGTGAGAGCCTGCCTCTACCCTCCTCGGCTGAGCATCCATCCACTGCTCCCCTACCAAGGGTGACACAGTCTCTCTCCTAGAGTCACAAGGTCCCAGGAAGGAACTCGCATCAACATCACTGTCACCACTCCCTCCAGCCCTCTCTTCAGCACTCCAAAGTCCTCCATTCACCCAGTGTCACAGCTTGAGTTTGTTAAGGTACTTTTTGATATGTGTAATGGCCATAGTGCAACAGTCCTTAGGATAGGCACCATAAGAAGAATATACTCCTTACTACTTTGACCTGCTAGGGAGCATAATATGTGGTAGTTAGGGTCCACAATAAGAGCTATTCATCCTTTTGATATAGATAGTCAGCCATGGTGCATAAAATTTGAGTCAAAGCTAGAACTATGTGTCCTAGCTCGAGCAGTTTGAGTGGGTGCAAAGAAAATATAGTAGTTCCATCACTAATGGAAAGTTCTAGGATATCCAATCATCCTATAGTCATCGAGACAAACACCTCAATGGTGTTGGACAAGGTCACCCAATAACAAGACCTGTGTGGACTGGTCCAACAGAGAACTACATCTCAGAGATTCATTGATTCTTCACTACTGTGACTGGGCATGGAACCAGCTATAGCGCCATATTCATATAAAGGATCAGGGTCAGTCAGAGGATCATACGGAGCAGCATATTTCAGGACTGAAGTGTGCAAGGCTTTGTCAAGCAAAGGGTATTGGTTTATGGTTTCTATGTCCCTAAAAATGGAGATGGGTTTGACTGTACTAGCCGGATCCTTGGCTATGCCTATAGTTTTGTCCGAGAATTCTGATTCTGATTCCAAGTCAGAGCTTTCAATGGAACTATCCAATGGTGAAGGCAATGAAGAGGAAGAGGGTGATTATCCATAGGAGGGGTACCAATCATTCCTTCATTCCCTTGATTAAAATTGGAGGCAACTGTTTCTTTCCTTATCCAAGAGATCCGGGCCTCAGCTATGGTGACTTTGCATACAACATTTTGTGATGTTCTCCAAGCAGGATTGGCTACCGGTTGAATTTAGAAGGGCCGGAGGCTTAGGTTGAAGGGAAGATTTGATGGAACAATTTTGGCCAATGATGAGGCTTGGTATTCCACTGGACATGACTCACTCATTGATGGAAGCAGGAGGAAATGGGGGTAAATGAGCATTCTTTGACAACATTCCCAGAAATAGATATCAAAATCTAGATCCAATGGCAAATTGAGAAGGTCATGTCCTGTGCAAGGATATAATGATTGTATTGATAGGAAGGTATTGGGGTAGCAGTGCAATAGGATCTTGTCTCTTTTGCCAGTAGAGGACCCAGAGACCCTTAGTGCATCAACTCATAGAGACAGCAGGAGAAGTTTGACATGTTCTACATCTACTACCCACCAGGAGAGAGCTGCACCTGGCCTCATCTCCTTTCTGCACCCTTCAAGGGGTCATTCTGAGTCTAGCATGAGGGTTCCTGATCATGAGTATGAGAGTCACATAAGACTGTTTAGGTATGGGACTCTTAGCGCAATGAGTCCTTGTGACTTGGAAAGCTAGGTTCCATGCCAGGCATGTACTACCAGCTGAGAGCAGCAGCCAAAGCTCTGCTCCTTCCACCTGGTATCGGGTCACTAAGACTGAGCATGAGAGTCATAGCTGGTCTAATCCATGGGAGGTTGGAAAGGTAGGAATTGATAAGTCAACTGATTCATTGGGAGGGAGGCGATTCCTTCCTTCATTGAGTAAACCAATCACTTTTAGGTGTTTATTTGAGTGCTGATGAAGCTCTCAGTGCCCCCACCATTGTGATGCCATGCGTTCTTGCAGCTTGAGTGTGAGGACTAGGGAATGGCTGCATTGGCAGGGTGGTTCCTGGAATCCTGTGGCCCAGGAAAATAGGATCATGTGACCCTTGACAGGAGCAGTGGCTGGATGCTCAGCAGCGAGGGTAGCAGGAGGCTCAGGAGGGAGAGAGGAGATACGTCATGGTTAAAAGTTGTCTATTCTTTGTTTACCAAAAGAGAATTACATGGTAAAGATTATGTAACATACTCATGACCAGCCACTCTAAATATAATTACTGGAACTCAAGAATAGTAGGACATTCTAATATACCACCCATCATCACAGCAAGTTTCTTATGCATATCCCCAACCCTCTATGTTGCAGTTGCAGCTAGGGCCTCAAAAAGTTCAAGCTCATCAGCATTGCACTGTGAAACATAAACCCCATCATCTTCAGGAATTTCCTCAAGCCGAGATGTCATGAGCTGTTGGACCTCTAGGATGTTGGCTGAAACTGTTGCCACAGTCAGGTTTGCTTGATGCCAGTTATCAATATGCTCCATGATATTTCATCCTGACACAAGGCATGGTGTGACTTTGGAACCACCAGTGACAAACAATCTGGTTGGATTGGTTGCACTTGCACCACCCTTTAGCCAGGTATTCCACTAGCTTCTCACATTGATGAAGATAATGACCCAAGTCTGAACAGAATGTGCATCCTGGGTCTTGAGTTGGGCATTGCTATTCCTTGGACCTGATGGTGAGTTTCCTGTCATCATGTTGAACTTCTTCATGATAGTCATTGCTACAGCCTCTACCCATTTTGCACTGTCACCTCCAGGACTTAGGGATGACATATTGAAAACCTCACGTTTAACTGTAGCTTGGGTCTTGGAGGGTTGAGAGGAAGGAGTGGAGGTGGTAGGTTGTGCTTGTTGAGGTGCAATCATGATGGCCACATTGTAAATGTCATCCAGATCCCAAGGATCATCTGGGTGATGGTCAGGGGATGTGATTCAAAGCTGGTCACATACCTCACACCTGAAGTTGACATGGAGACCTTGTAAGAAGAGGTTGGAAATTTCTTGGTCAGAGAGATGGCTCTTCCTTTTGAGGAAGGTGGACATATGAAGGAAGGTAGGATAGTATTCACCAAACTGGGTCTGGCTCTTGATGGCTGACATGGCACTGTCTTCCACAAATATTTGCAGGTCGTTGATGGTGTATTTCCAATCACCATCTGCTCCTGGGTATAACTTGATAACTTCAGTGGTGATGGTCTTCCATTCATTGCCTTGAGCTGAGGGTTGCTGTTCCCAAAGTTCAGCATCATTCAGTTCTGCATACATCAAGGCCCATTCAATGGTCTTTTTGTTCAAAAGTGATGCTGCCTGCCTGAGGCTGTGGACCTCATTTAGAAAATGGACAAGAGATTTTGCTTGGCCATTAAACTTGGGAGCAGAGGAGTGGTTATGAGATGGTATAGACATTTTGCAAGGGGCATTAGAGGTATGGATTGGTTGAATAAGTGTGGTAAGTGCAGGTAAACAGGGTCTGCTTGTGGTGAGATCAGCAAAGTTGATGTTTCTTGCAGGTCTGGTCCAATCAGCTTGGACAAAGCATGGTGGGGTAGGTGACTGATCATCTGACTGATCAGAGGGAACTGGTAATGGCATGGTTTCATCAAGGGGATCTGTGATGAGGGAGTGGTCTTCTGGCATATAGAAGGACTCCATAGTGTAGTCACATTAGACTAAATTGGAAGCATGTACAACCTGAATGAGGTCAGACTGAGCACAAGCTTGGGCAAGCAAGATACCTAAAAAAAATAAAATCAAGAATGCAGGCCAATGGAGCCCAGAACCTAGAGAGAAGATCAAAGGCCAATGGGGCCTAGCAATGTCCAACAGGGACAGAACCTAAAATATAAAGCAATGGCACATGAGGCCAAGAAAGACACCTAAATGGTAAGGTGAATGTAGGCTTCATTTAGCCTAGGAAAAACAGGTCTGTGATAGAACCTAGAAAGAAAAATAAAATAAAAACAAAATGGTGGGCTCAAGGGTCAGTGACCCATGAGGATCCTTTTGAAGGTACTTGAATGACAAAGCCTAGAATGCCCTCACAGTGGGCTCCAGTTGTAAAGTATCTGAGAAGTCCAGATAGGGAAAAGGGTGAGGGAGTTGGTAGACAAGTGAATGGTGATGACTCTGTCAATTGTGTCCTAGGTAGAAGTCCAAGTAGATAAGATAAAGGGTGAGAGTGTACATGGGAATGAGAGATTGATGAGGTCAATTTGAGCTTCATAATACAGAGAAAGCACTAGTATATCTATATGAAGTGATGATGAGTTATGTGAGATGTTTTTATGAGTAGAAAATTGGGGTGATTATTACCTGGGATTTTGTAGTGAATACATGGGTTTTTATACCTGTCTGGCTACAAAACTATGACTAAAAAAACTATTATTGCAAGTCTGAAAAAGATGTGCTGATGCACAGAAAATTTGGAGGCAAACTTTGTGGTGAGTCAATGAAATTAGAGGAAAATAGGGGGGGTGAGTCATTAAAATGACAGTAAAAGAAAAGGGATTGAGTGGGGGATGAAATATGAAATATATAAAAGGAAATTGTCAGCAGTGTGAAGTCATCAAGTTCCTAAATTTAAAGCAAAAATGTGAAGAAATAAAAATAGATGGGGGGCAGATCACATGAAATTCTTTTTGCCAAGGCACCAAATGGGAGCATCAATCATGCTTAAACCAGATACTTGTTGGCTGTATGCTGAGGATGAATGTCTGAATTCTGAGCCTAGTCAGAGCATATGCTCCACAACATCCTTGGTAAACATTCTGTTGCTCAATGCAAGTATGATGCTGTCACCAATGTTTGGGATGTCTGAGTACTTTGGACCTAGTGATCCTGATGACGATGATGACATGATGATGACGCAGCTATTACAATGACCATGATGATTTCAGTCTTGGACTCAACACTGACCCCGATACTGCTCGCAAAGAGCACCAAGCATTTATCACGAGCATGTCAAACAGGTTCACCAATATGCTACTCCTCAGTATGCGATGAATGTTGTTAGATCTTCTGACAGTGGCCCAGAAGTTGATTTGACCCATTCTGTTGACGAGCTCAACATCCTTGTATATTTGACCAATATTATGGTTTTGTGCCCCCTCTTCCTATTCCTAAAACAGACCCAGTCCCAGTCAGTACTCAAGAATGGGATGACTGTTTGAAATCTATCAGCCTCTGGACTAGTGCATATAATCATCCTCACCTGTGCCTCATGGCCCTATTGTGAACTTTATTAGGGGTTTGCAAGGATGTGGACCTCAGGGTAATGAAGAATGGGATCTGTTGCTAGGTAATTGTCAGCCATTGGAGCACAGACTGGTTATTAAAGCCTTTCACAAGCTCAATGACAAGCTCTTTCTCCTCCATCATACCTTTCTGGATGTTGAAAATTCAAGCAATTGGCAAATTGGAGTCACCTCATCAATGAATGCACTTTACATCTTGAGGTACCTTCCTCAGGCACCTGAAAACCCATCTTCTGCACTCCTCACACAATATCTCACTGAGCAAGGGGTCCCTTTCCCCACTTTCTTGAGATTGGCCCCACTCCCATCATCTATTTCTCTAGATGTAATAACAGTCAGAATTCCTTGATGCATTGCTAACTATCATTTTGGACCTGATGGTTATCAGACATATGTTGCACAACATGGGCAACTTTTAACTACTCCTCAAGCTTGTGCTGCTATCCTTCATGATGGAATAGTTGGCCACCTTGCCAAAGAGCATCTTGAAGTCAACTTGGTAACAAATGGCCCATCTTCTGCTGTCACTGTTCACCAACTTGGATGCTCATTGAGATTTCTGGTGCTGCCTACTGGGATGATGGGCTTACAAATGATGAGCTTGCAATAATTTGTGGTTTGTATTGTTGTTATACAGGTATGTCTGACCAACTATTATATCATTTTTGTCTTATTATCCTTCAGGTAATGGTAACCAAGTTGCATGGCTATCTTGGTGGCCATTGCCAGAATGTTGGTACCAGCACTGGAACTCATACAATTGGGGTCATTGGATAGAATGGATAGGGTTGCCGAAGTTCAGTTCAGTTCAGTTCTTTGGCCAATTTTCTGAACTGGGAAGTTCAGTTCCCAGTTCAGTTCAGTTCTCAGTTTGAACTGGTTCAAACTGTTCTGAACTGGCAATGGCCAAAACATAAAATTTCCTTTCATCTGAGGCTTTGAAATAGTAGATAGACTACAGATATGTCTATCTTCTATCATTAGACATTGCTATATGTACAAAACAGTATATTATTTGCTGATTTTTCAAGCATTGGGTAGTGTCATGTAACTCATGTCCTCACACAATAAATAAAATCATTTTAAGAAATTATTTTATGTCATCTAGTGCTTGGGATTAGTGCTAAGGAGTTCTCTATACGTTATGGGAATCTAATGGTAATTTTTTGATGCCAAAATAATCACTTTTGAAGGT
>JADNYJ010000736.1:0-14625 GCA_015501075.1 Gymnopilus junonius | reverse complement strand
CATCGGAGCTTTCAAATAACCGTGACATCAATATGAACGTAATGAATTGAAACATAACAATTCAAGATGACAGATTCAAGTTATAACTTCCCTCCATTCTCAGGCTTAGACTGCCTCCCATGGGACGACAAGAATAGCTGTCACCTGCTCTTCCTTGCGTTCCTCATAACCGCCAAAGTACAAAGTATTCAAGTTAGCTGAACATGATATTGGTGAAGCCTGGGAGATAGTCGCACCATCTTTCCGTGCATGGATCGAACCCGGTCAGCCCAGCGCAGACCCCTTTTATTTCCTATTCAACCCAACAATGACCGATTATGTGTTTGTCGCATCCAACTCCTCCACCCCTCCTACTCGCAGCGGTTCTGTTGCGGCAGTCCTCATGGGCTTTGTCTACACCACACCGATCTGCGATAGTGTCCCTTTATATAAGCCGAGTGACCACTATCACACAACAAATCCAGCTGAGCGTGGTGACATGATCAACCACCTCGGATGGAACGATGGTGGGATTATTGCATACGTCTTGCCAATTGATGGTATGCTTCTTTCGGTAGTTCAGATACTATGCTTACCCATCTCAAGAGATAGTTGCATAATGCAGTGTTAATTATACTTGTACACCAGATATCAGAGGGAACATATTCCAACCATCGAAGGCAATGAAACACTTTATTTAGTATCTATACTTGTATTCTTACATTTCTTCGCTGGATGACTAGCATTGAGTTTGGTCGCATAGAGGAAGTCAGGTCGAACGGCCTAGTCCAGCAATTTGACCCAGTTTGCATATGAAGTCTTTATCGTATTCACGCATTTCGATTTGCAACCCGAGCTTATCTTCTGCATCGTCCTCGATGAATTGATTTATTTTCCTGTATAGACACCGGTAAAATTCCATTCCGATAAGTTATAATAGGGATCGTTGTACTCAATAATCGATTCCTTGGTCATTCCCTCTAACACTTGTTTTTTCTTCAAAATAAGAGCGAAAGAAGGCTGTATAGGCATTCCAAGAACGGTAAGGAATGCTTCGCGAGTTATTTCTATTCCCAGCGGAATGTCTTGGCCATAGTAATTGAAATCGACGACAAGAATCGGATTGTCTTTTCGACCAGCATCGGTAGCTATCTTCCGTGCACGCTTCCACATGTTTACTAGGAGAGCGACGTCGGGTCTCTGCTTGGACTTGGGGATATTGAGCTTGGATCTGCCCTCCGTTTTGTATAGTGGCTATCTTGAGATGACCAGGCATTTCGTCGCTAGTAACACTGATCCCATTGAGCAGTTCGAAGTATTGTCTGTGGCTATTTGGGATGACTTGGAGCATGACGATAGCATTCAAGCACTCGTCCGATCTTGTGTTCCCAAAAAGCCCGAGGCTAAGGATGAGGGCAACACGGAGATGGTGCAAGAGTCCTGGATGTTTGAGAAAGCGGCTAACGCGTGGCTGCAAAGCTTCGATCACCTCGAGCGTACCGCACTGCCCTTTATGCTCCGGCCTTGATATGAAAGTAGCGTAGGTTCGTTTAAATGTGAATGGTAATGAGGTTGTCGACTCACCATGCCACTCTTTCGCACTACAGGAACGATAAGCGGATCGAAAGTCAGATCATGAAATATTGAAGAATACCAACAAAGACTTCACCTCTTTGGAGCAGTACCACACAGAATTGCACTATATATCCTTGTCCATTAGTGGCTTCCTTTATCAACATTGACTAACGACGCACCCCTGCGCATTTCTTCAGTTTTTCTACGCCATCTTGTCCTTCGCTCTTTGCACATACGTCGCAGGTCAGCTGCGGAGGACTCGATGCTTGTATTCCTGGTATGCCGGGTCAGAGATGTAGTAGACCCCAATTTCACCTTCAGTTTTATCGACTTTACGAGTCGAGCTCATGACGGATGGAGTTGCAGTTATACCAATGTTTTCCATTGTCGTCCATTTCAGGAACGGTTAAGACGAGCCGGGAAGAATTTGACCAATACAGCCAAACAGAAGATTCGATAGTGGCCTCCGTCGGTTGATACATACCTTGCCTAAGTTGCTTTGCACTCTCCATTTCTCCCTTCGTTCTTCGAGTGCACTCGCGCAAGTTCTCAAGCGCCCTTCCATGCTTTACGACAGGCAAAGTCTGATATGTTGCAAAGCCCATAGCCGTCCTAGCTAGAGTGGAAATCTAGGCCCCCACTCTGCGGAATTACAACCAGTTGACCACCAACTGGGATATGTCAAAACTGGACGAATAGGGCTTTCGAAGGAGTTGACAGTGAGCTAATTTTACTGCCGAAGCTGCGCCTTGGAATATCTCCATACCAATCATCGTAGTTGTCGATTCTCGAAGTGCGGCCCGTCCTGGCTTCTTTACTCCCATGGTCATAAATAACTCGAAGACAAGGCTGAATGTGCAGGACTACAGGCTAATTCTGCTTCCACCTGCCCACAGCAACGTGATGGTGATGTGAATGCATTATATCGTTATGCGGAAGCCAACCGCCCGCAGCTCAGAAATACGCACACGATCGCTGAAAGTCGTACGTCAATCAAGCAACTTTTCTTCCCTCTTGCCGCCACTTGCCTGCTTATAAGACTTGAAGTCTGACGCATTTTCCTCGAATTCAATGTTCTTTAGCAAAGAAGATCTCTCTCAGGTATCGTGGCATGCGTTCAGTCGGGAGGCTATGTTTGACAAGCGGTGGTACCTTCGAGGGGAGAGACTTGGTAATGTTCTACGTCTCAGCGTTTTCTACCTACTAATATACGTTTTTAAGTCGTTTATACTGTTAGTTCTTCTATGTGAATGTTACATTGAAGCTCTTTTAACGTCAAAAATCCGTAGGCGACCATGCTGATTTCGATGGCTGCTCAGGTACAGCTCTCATGACGTAGAATAACAGCTTGACTTCATACCGGTTTTGATATCAGGCCGCTGCGACGTATTGCATGTTCAAATACAGGAACCTACGAACACATATCCAGAACTTTAGCATGCACGAAGCTCACGTTCATAACAGCGACATTATGGCGTCCACGATTCTCAGCATGATCTTTCCAACTTTCCTGTCCCTTATGCTCAACATGGAATATTTCCTTCTTCTTTTCTGGCCGGGGAAGAAACTCCCCAGTGGGTACGTCGCATACAAGAAATGGGGCCTGGTGGCAGTAAGTGGAGGCATGTTGGGAACCACCATCCTTAGCACGGTGCGTAATCCTTCCACCATTGATACTCACTATTACTGATCTACAAGTGTCTTTCTGCAGGTCGTGGCTGCCACGCGTTCTGCTTCTATCTCAGGGGTGGACAGTGCAACTGCGAAACAATTGACAGACCTCTATTTCCGTCCGCCATTCGGTTAGTGATGCCTTTGTCGTTACTATACTACTCTCACTCGCAATCCAGAATATAAATCATGGCCTCAGAACATCGCCTGGTTGGTCTTGATGTGGATCACGCTTGTCCTGAATCATATTAGGTACACCTCCTTACTTTCTCGTCAGTCATACCTCAAAAGCTTATTATTTTCACAGCGTAATCCTTAAGTTGGTAGCCCTTCCGCATGATGGAAAGGAAGTTTTAGGTTCCAGTTCTAGCGAAAGTATTTCAGACGAGCTTGATTCCCAAGATGCAAACGTTCTTCCAGTTATTGGGGAAAAGAAGCCCCCCTTCGACATTATAGTGGAGGAAAAAAGCCTGGCCAGTGCTTCATGAAGGACCAATGACTAAATATCAGGACAAGTGTTTTATGTCTCGCAGTGTACCGTTTGATTAAAATGATTTGTATGACCTTTCCGCGGGTAGCTTTCGTCATTCCAGATTCCCATGGGTAATTAAATAAGTGTTACACAACGCCAACTTCTCCCCTCTTTCTGAAAAGACCCGATTGAAGTCAAATATCATACAACTTGGTCTGATTCTTCCCCGCGACCTCCTGTAAAAACCTAAGTCAGCTGCCCAGCCTTTGCTCCGTGCTCTCAAAACCGCATAACCATTCGGAGAGCATTGTGGCCACTCCTAGAGCATGGAATGCAGGACGACATGTTCGCCAGGGCGGTTGGAGCCTTCGATAGCGTCCCTTCCGATTCCGCGTATCGAGCGGCTCTTTGTTTTCCTAGCCGCCCTCGCTATAGAGTATGGAGCTGAGGTTCGATGTCCCTGGTCAGTCGGAGATTGTGAATGGCGCGCATGCCCTGGCCCAGTAACAATAGTTTCTCTTGAGGAATGAGGCGGGGGGTGAGGTCGGGAAGTCTCCTCTCTGTGTATCCGCATGTTCCGTTTAAGGTCCTCCAGATCCATCATGAACGCAAATCTTTCAAGAGGAAGTGCGGGAGTATGATGGATTTGTTCTATAGACGAAGTGAAAGAGCGACGCGATGGTGAACGAGGCCCTGAATGTTATATTAGCAATCGTTCAACGGACCAATGGGAGCAAGTGGGCATGAGACCTACGATAGAAATCGGTATGCTTCCGTATCTTTGTTCTTGGTTTAAAACTGCGATTCTCTGCGCAGAAGGGTAGGTTAGGAATACGACTAAGACAATATGTTGTTCAATGAAACGTACCATGAGAAGGACCAGCTACAGGGGCCCCGTCCTTGAGACACCCTGCGTCGTGGCATTCATTCTTATCAACGGCGCTGGATGAGCTGGACCCCGGTTTGTTGTCGGCACCAGATAAATTGTCATTGCCATGGTTCGTAACAGAGGAGTCACTGAAATCGTTCATTTTAAAGGGAGAAAGGACAAGGGTACTAAGAAAGGAAAAACCGCCAGTGAGGGAGTGGAAAGTGAAGAAAGTACGCTGAAAAATGCTCCGCCATGCACATACAGGCGAAGACATCTAGAGCCGCCTGCGCTAGTCCATGATTGGGCCTAGCACTCACCAACAGGTCTAGACTAGTGGCTGTGTAACGTCTGGGAAATTGCCGCCTTGCTGCCTCATTTGGTCTTGTGGGGGCCGCCGGAGCGGGGAAAAAATCAGCAACTCATGATTCGGATACGATAATTACTGGACGCTCGTAAAGTAATATTCAGATGCTTCTTCACACGGGAGAGCAATTGAATGAGCTTGAAAGGTCATTGAAATCGACAGGTCCGTCTACTCCCGGAACGTCGAAAAAGCTCCAAGTTCCTCCCTGCAAGACTACAGCGTCATGGCCACCCTGTGCAGACTCACACCCGAAGTTTCTAGCATTCATCAGTGAAGGAATCATACAAAAAACCTAGCAACTCGATTACTCACTCAAAGAAGGTGCAAACAAATCCGTCTGGGAGGACGGCTGTGGTGACTTCTTTATTGAGGAAGCCAAGCCCTCCAGTAAAATTGACGCAGTCATCAGCGCTGATGGGAATGGTAACGCATCCATTGTTGGCATTCCCAGTGCATACTTTGGCATCAGGCGACAATTCCTAGAGCGAAATTTCAGAGGCAAGAAAGATAACGAAAGGTGAAAGGTTAACGTACATTCTTTCTTCCTTGGAGAGCATTGGGAGCTGGTGAGGGGACCGCGAATGTCACAGCTCCAGATATGATTAGAGCTGCGGTGATGAAGGAGACGATCTTGTTGAACATTTTGGTATCAGCTTTGCTCGACCTGCTGTGGGTTTCAACTAGTCAATCGTAGTCGATGAGACAGGATGAGGAAATAGACGTAGGCCATAAATACCCTACAGATGAGTACGCATTTGTCCACTGAAGTACAATGGATTGGACTGCATTAGAGACACCCTTCCATTGTAACACTGAGTTATACTATAAGGTTATTTCCATGATGATCGTGGGTGGGCGAAGACGTGGTTGATGTATTAAGAAGCCCACGCCTCCATGTAAACGTGCCAAAAGTGGAAACGAGCAGGAAAAAACCAAGATTCAGGGTACACAGGTATGTCGACGAAGTTCTCCTTGCGGAACCAAGGTCGACAAAGGTCTTGGAAAAAACACCAACTATATATCGCGTTAATTTTGCAGAACGGGGCAATCTCCTAACGTCGGATTTGCCAAACAGAGAAATAAGATTTATCATGGATGTCACTGGGGAACACATCGATGAGGATTTATACTTCTGAAACTCTGGTAAGGAGTCCTTTGAGAAGAAAGAAGAGTCTCTCATGGACCCCTAGTTATAGTGACGGCGATTCTTAATTCCCCTCCGGGCTTCTGAGGCAGTAGGGAGTCTTATTGGTCTAGTGTTATTTTTTGCCGATCCTCCGATCCTGAAAGCCAGTGGACGTTTCAGCATTAGCGACAATTCCGGGTCGCAACGATTGGCAGAGAAAGAGGAATCAGGAGTATCAAGTATATGCCTTTCTTTGACTGGAGGGTATTGGCTGCCATTACACGAGTTATGGCTCCAGAGAGCGCATGTTGTTGAACATTTTGACGGCAATAGCTTATTCAGGCCTCATTAATTCGTATTGCGCGTGTACTCATGCCAAGCCTCGAGGAAATTTAGACATCGGGTAAGAGCACTGCCAAAAGAGAAGCAACCAGAGTCAACAGCCGCAGAACGAGCCCATGTGGGCGAGCCAGACAGATAAAGATCCAGAAGACGAGAATGCACAGCGCCCAAATCAACTGAAGTTTGCGGTCCAAAAGTCGTATGCCCCGTGGTGGGAAGAAGAGTTGAAGAAGAGCAAAAGAAAGAGCTGTCAGAAATTCAGAAATCTGTGTGACGTGACTATATCACGTGCTGTGATGAACTAGTTTGTTGCCACCAACGAAAGTTTTCACTCTCGCCAATACGTTCATCTGTTTCCTCTTTTCACGTCGTTCGGCCTGGCGTTTGAACTAGCAAAGGTTATTCGGAAGGCGAATCAAGAAATGTGGGCCAGGTCTTAGTCAATGTCAGGCGTTCTTATTGGTTGGCGCGGTTGGAACGCTGGCTCTAATGTGGCTGTTAGTTAGGTATGTGTTTTTTTTTGCTATGTTACCTATATATCGCTAAGGATTCAGTCGTTCAAGTCGCTATTGTGGAAAGGGTTGTCCTATTCCCATCGAACTCTGAACGCGGAGCTGGGCATCCTATTGGATTCCTTTGAACCGACTGCTTATTTAGGCCTCGTTTCTTACAACGCGTCGATCTTCATGCACGCATCGGAGATCCATCGTCTGTTGGGTTGACGTTGACGGAGGATATTTGGTGCTGTTAAAAGCAGGGATTATTTGCGTCTGATAGGTAGTTGCCATCATTTAAGTGATGGCGCCAGTTGGGTCTTCCAGGTTGGTCTGATCATTGGGCCTCATGCCGCTCAAAGTGGGGTTACCGCTTGGAGAATAAGAGGTGGTACTTTCACTTGGTTCTGTTTTCTCTTCGCGGTGTCACGACAGCACGTATTCCTTGGAACTGCGTTCCCTTTCCTTACGCGGAGAGGCGACGACGAGCTTCGATCTTTCTTTTGAATTTTTGCAGACACGTCTGCCAACAAATTGTACCCTTTTTCTCTGTTCCGCCCCTTGGGTTTCTTGTCTCCACGTACTATATACTTATACTAGGCCCTTCCAACTTGATGTATTGTATCCACTATGTCGAGTTTCTGGTGGCCCATGCCCACGTTTCTAGCAGCCTTATTACAATGGGTGCTGCTAGGTGGTGGATGACTTCTTCCCTGTCATTCTTATCCCTACTCGTGGTTATGGATGTGGCGTAGACTCGGGTTCTCCTTCTTTTTCCGCTTACCTGTCTTGTGACGGCGGAAATTGGAGGTCTTTGGCTCCTTGAGGCTGTGGGCGAATATTTCTGTTCCCGCGCGCTGTTTTTTCATCGAATCCTTCTGCTTGACCTCGAACAGGCATATCTTGGGGCACAAGCCTACTCTGTGCTATGTTTCTTCTATACTCAGAATTCCAAGTAACCGTAACGATTGCCAAGGAGGACGGAGGAACGCCTTGCAACGTTCCCTAAACCTTGCAGTTGCAATGTTTTCTCGCCCTTAGGTACGTCTTTCCTCATACATCACGTCAAGCATAAGGCTAATATAACTTCATAGTAATATGTTCTAATACATTCTGTGATCTCATTTGAACATGGCTTCGGCCTCTTTTTCGTTATTCCGCTTGAACATGGCAGTGGCATCTCCTTCATCATTGTCTCTGCCGAACATGGCAATGGCGTCCTCTTCATCGTCATCTCGTTTGAACATTGCGACCGCGTCCTCGTCTTCTCGTTTGAACATTGCACTGGCCTCGTTGGCCACCTCGTCTTTATCACCTTTGGAAGGCGTAAAGAAAACGTTGCGGCGTGATATCCTGGTACCTACCTTTTCGAGTTGTCAAATCATCGATGGCTGATAATTTATACTATTCAGGACTAATAAGATGGTGCTTGTAATTCGATCCTCACGTAGATCGGGCTCATAGTTGAATATGCGACGTTTCGACAAGTCTATGTAATTTGTCAATAGAGTAAGTATAGCTTAGGGGTTTCCAACGTACCCTTCGTGTCGAGAGGGCTGGCTAAAGCAGTGGCGATAATGGGAAGGATAAGAGCAAATGCGAATGCAGCTTTCATCTTAGGAACTGGGATTATCGTATCGAGCTAGAGAGGTAGGCACCTGGATCCCCCTTATTTATGGAGCTTCGAGTTACTAAAAATGATGGCCAGTGTTCTTCCTGTCAGATGCGTTCCCAGAACCCAGGCAGAGCCTTTGGTAAAGAACTCATTGGTCGGACTTCCTGGCTCTGGATACGACTGAACGTGGGAGCAATTGTTCTCTGCACGCTGGATTCACAGAATGTCTATTTTCTGCCATCTGAGGAGCTCATCAACCTCGTTCCATTCTATGATTCAAGGATTTTGATGCTTCCTAGAAATGCACCGAGCTTAGTACGAAACTCTTGATGGCAACCCAGATATTCGTCCTAACAAAACTCATAGACGAAGTGTGGAAAAAATACTCCTTAAAAGGCGATGGTAACAGAGATGCAGAGAATTTTATCAGATGCGTTGGCCAAGGATTCTGATAGAAATGCATGGTTTTGAATACCCGCTGGGTGCGTTTCGCGCAATGAAATCAGCGCTCGCATTAGGACCCGAATAAGTGAGGTGCATCAAGTCGGAACCATGTTTCTACTAAAATTGCTATTCACAGGGCATATTTTGAACCCAGGATCGTATATGGTCCCGAATATCTATGAAGAACCCTCCACGCTTCTGCATGCAGTCCTGGCCAGGAATAATGTGTCCGAGTGTTTGGCTTGAGATATCGAAAACTGATCGTCATTATTTAGGACACGCCTACATTAAGGGAGCAACCTAAACCGACTGCTTCTCCAGCTTCTCTGTGCTATTATCTACACGTGTCGCGTTTAGAGATTTCTGGGCCGTCTGACCTACGGTACCTGTCGTTATCGACGTATCGTAGTTATCCCGAACTTGGAAGTGGAGCGTGCTTTCTACATGCGTGAGTCTGGATTCATATGACCTGCCCATTGCAACTCGAACGATGACGGCCGTTGGGGCAATACCCTGAGATATAGAGTCAGAGATGTAACAGAAATTCGACTAACCCCAGCACATACGCATGCAAGAGCCGTCAAAGCACCAACGGCATCAAATCCAGTCGTGATATTCTGTAGGCTGAAGAGCACAACCCAAATCAATTGCGAAATGAAGGTGAGGGCGCCTGACTCGATTAAGATTGAAACGACTGTGCTGAGATAATCGCCTTTTACTCCAGAGCCTTCAAGTTCGCGATGCACAATTAGCAGCTTCAAGACAAGAATTGCCGTCACGATAGTATTCGTTGCAAGGGAGATCGAGAAGGACGATGTGCCCAATTTTGTAAACCAGTCGGGTGGGTTTCTGGGTGCTGGCCCGAATACGCCCAATTCCGCCACAAGTACAATGTCCGTAACTGGCAGACATTGATAAGAGAAATGGTTCTAAAGGGCAGAAAAGACAAACCAAACGAGGCTACGGCAAGTGTTGACGGGATAACGATTACTAAGAGATGCTTTCCCCAGACGATCCAGCAACGATAAATCTTTCTTATGTCATGGGTGAACTCTTATTATAAATGTTCAATAAATATTATCCAACTTACTAGTACTCCCTGGGATATCAAGTCCGCGAAGCTATAGATGGTACTGGTCGACAGCCTCAAGCGGAAGAGTATAACGTCGGTTCCTGGCGCAGTGGGACGCAACTAAGCCCTGATTAGAGACAATTAGCACTCAGCAATTTTTTCGCACTCACCAGGTAAAAGAAGCCCTGAGCATAGCCAATGGCAACAAAGGCCGATCCAAGCAAGAAGAGCGCGCACAACGGGTACAAAAGTGTGTTACCAACGGCTTTATTCCTCAGGTTCAGATACTGAATAAATATTACGCAGTATATACCTGGGGAGGGACATCAGATCTTGCCAATAGTCGAATATCATCGATATTACCGTATAATATCCCGCCAAGTGCGGTTGAAAGGTAGATAGATTCTGCTACGGTGAGGGCTGCCATCAAGTCTAGCGATGGATTGGGAACGGAACCGTTCACGTATTATAATGCACTGATTGCTTTATATTTAAATTTAGGCTTCTGATAAACATCACAAGTTCTTGATGTTCGCAGGAAGGTCAAGTGGTTTCATTGGAGCAAGTTTGACCTGTTGACCAGAGGGTATAAATATATCTATCGTTTTTAACCCTGTGTCGTGTAGTAGGATGGCCTTTCCCGTTCAAGAAGGTGGGATCTCCGAGTTACAGGCTGTGCGATAACCAGCTATAAATTAGCTTTAAATCTAAGCAGGTGCCCTTTCGCGTGGATTTATGATGTTTTCAATATCCTCTGATTATCAGCCCATTTCGAACTCTGGACAGGATGACGAAGCCGGTGACAAGCTCCTCGCAAAAAGATACAGCGCGGATCCTGCACAATCAGGAACCAGAATTTTTTTGATTCGTTACTGGGTCCACTTTACGCACGCCGTCTTATTTCTTCTTTGCACTACTTTCTTCGTTCTCTGGATTCATACTCGCATGCAAATTCCGACATTGCCTGAGATGCCATTCTGTGAACATTGTTTTATTTTCTTCCTGCCGTATCCTGCTAACAGAAGGCGTAGCTCCTGCTAATGTGGCCTTGGAGTATCGTCAAGAATACATAGTATTTAATGGATCATTCAACCACCCTTCGGTGTACCGCGGACCTCCTACGCCTGAACTTGATGCAGCATGGTATAACGTGTCCATAGGAGGTGAGGTTCTGCAGGGTGTTCTTGAATAATTGTGGTCACTCATTTAATCGCTAAACTCTAAACAGTTAAACTCGCGCGCTTGACACGAGAGCAGCTCTTGGAGATTGGAAAAGAAGATTCGCCTTCAAAGGTGAAATACACGGAAGAAGATGGAGGTGGGTATATGGCTGCCCTAGAAGTAACGCATCAGTTACATTGTCTAGTGAGTAAAGATAATACTTAAGATGACACCGAGGCCTTGCACTTAATTACGGCCATGAACTGACAGAATATGCTTCGAAAATATTTGTATTACGACTACTATGGAACGTTTGACCCATTCTTCACTGAATCCAAGCCCGATACGTATCGGATGCATCTTGGTTTGCGTCATTTACTGTGCTCTTTTCTAAATTTATAATACTTTTTTACAGAGCACTGCATTGACAATCTCCGTCAGGTCCTGATGTGTACGGCTGATGCTAACATGATTACCTTCGAATGGGTTAGGTAGGGAAGTTGCCTAAGATTCCAATCCTTATGAATGACTTTTATTCTACACATTCAAGGGGGTTTAGCACTGCTTACCCGGATTTTAATACCAGGCACCAGTGTAGAAATTTCGAAAAACTGATAGATTGGCAAAATTCCAATGGGATCCATGGAATTGCAGGTAGTCACATAATACGATTAGAGGGTCAAGTGGATCTGGTTCATCCTCCGTAATGTATTATTCTAACTAAGGGTTCCTATATGATTTGAATTCCAAGTTGACTAAGTATGTAAGATCCAGAACAATAAAATAAGGCCAACGAATATTTCCAGAAAATAAAAGGAAAGGATAGTAGAAAGAGCGGTATTTTAAGTGTGTACTACCAATCGGAACGCCTTTGATAGCCTACACATGCCCGAATTCTTCTATCCAAAGGGGGTCGTAATGGTCCCACAAGGAGTGCTTCGATCCGAAAAGCCATCAAATGGAATTCAAACGCGGAGTAACCTGGGGCCAAATGTGCAGAGGACAACTAAATATAACTATTTTCGGGTGTCACGGACAGCTAAGCTTGGTAAAGCGTCTGTCAGCTGTTCACCATCTTGGAGCCAGATGTGGGAACATCTGATTGGCTGAAGACCCCGATTTTTGCCTAAGAAGGGCATGCATTTTGTTCGTTCAGCAGTTGAAAATAACCTCCAATATTAATCATAACACAAATAATTAATCTTCAGTTGGCACCTGGTTGAACCCAGTAAGCAATTTTTATCCTGTACGATTATTCGACCATTACGTTTGGTATTATCCAACGAGATCGGCAATTACTGGTACCGCGAACAACGGCGAAAGCGCCATGCCTGAGCTTGAACACTGTCTACCATTGTAAATTTCCATGCGCCGCTCCATTCTTATCTTTCACTGAACATTGATTGCTTCTCACACATGAAGTACCTGCGTCCTCAAAATATCCGACTGATCACAGTCAGCGTCCCAATCCTCGAGATGGTATGGCGTAACTAAAACTGGGCATAACGGTTGGTAACTCATAATCGTGCCCGCAGCATCTCTCGGTTAGGCCCTTTTTGTAAGTTTTCCATACCTTCAAGTCGTCAGTTGAATTTTGAATTTGCTACGGCCCACGCCGCATGTTGTCAGGATTCTGAAATTTCTGTATATTCCCTTTATGGTATCTAAAGCACCAGAAAATCTTGCTGACAAAACAACGAGGCAAGGATGGACCTTGGGAGCAGAATTCGTGACCAACTTCCACTACTCCAAAGAAGTGGTCTACTGGTTCACTCACCTTTGCACATCAATGCGTGATCTTGGTCTCTTATTCCCTCGTCAAAGTCTCAAGCTCTTTTTTCGTCGATTGTTACATTCAGTTCTTGCCTCAGGCAGAACTCCTGACTGAAACTACGATGATTTTTTACTGGTAAACCTACTCCACACGAATGTTAATGCTTCATACGTTCCAACTGCACACAGCGTGGAGGATCCGAAAGTTAAGATACCATTGGTTCAAAATTTGTACTGATCATCGGCTTTTCAATTGATCATTGATGCGAACGTACCCTCTGTAAACTCGTACCCGATCTACTTACACCAGATGGGGCAGTGATACTCAGCCTCACGTGTAAAGTGACAGGGCTGTGCGTTTTAGATATTTGCACCTTACCCTTTTACTACCAAGCCGAATACCCCAACGTCAGGGCGAGTTAGAAAGACACGCTTCTCGCTTCTATCATAATACTCTATTTTATCATTACTTTCTAGATGGACGAAACATGCCAACCACCAATTATTCGCTTAAATATCGACCTCCTGCTACTCATCTTTAAGATGAATGCCGATATGTTTGCCGACGACAAGGCTCTCGAAACCACTCGATTTTCCTCTCAAGTTTGCAGAGAATGGCGAGGTGTCATGCTAGAAAGCCCATCACTGTGGGGTCACCTTATTGACCTCGATGCGCTAACCCAGAGAAGGGACGAATGGCGAAACGAGGTCCTCCGGCGGAGCGGCGAATCTTCACTGTCTATCAAGAGCTTCAATGCTCTTTTTATTTTAAGGTCGCTGGTCCCAAGGTCTGATGGTTCTTTGTGGCTTGCAGAGGACATAAGTCCTTGGGAAATTTTCTTCTTCTCCCTAATCGATAAGAAATGGAACAAGATAGAAAGGTTGACGATCAGAATGGGTTCACATATTCGCTTTCCCACAGAAATCCTATGTTCCCCAGCTCCTCAGCTCCAAATCTTCGAGGTTTCCACTGCTAATTCGGTTAGGATTGAAGAACAACAGGGCCGTTCAATTTTTGACGACAAGGCGCCACTCCTTCATACCTTTCACTCACGAAATCTGACATTCCAACTTTCGGCATCCTGGATCCAGAATCTTCGATCCGTTGAAATGGGCCCGTTATTCCCTATTTCCTCTGTTCTAGACGTGCTGAAGAGGGCCCCGATGTTGGAGGACATCATTTACACCGGGAGTTTTGGTAATGGCCAGTCTGGCCAGATCACGCCACACACTTCATCCTTTGTATTAGGCCCTAACATCAGAAGTCTGCAAATCGGTGCCAGTTTGAGCGCATGTCTGAGTTTGCTCGGAAGCGTGATACCCACCCATGACTATTTATTGCAGATTTCTACATCTCGTTTTGGACTCGAGACTGTACCGCTCGACAGTTTATCACATTACACGGAAAACCATTTCCATGTCCATGCGCCAACGAAAATAACCCTCGACATCTCCAAAAAATTCCAGTTTGTGACCAGGAACTCCAAAGGCCCACAATTCGTACTCAAAGTCCTCTGTTCCGATGCGGCGGGAAGAGAAGGCCCGTTAGGGATACTTCCGGCCCTTCAGATACCGGTTTGCAGATTCGTAACAGAACTGGATTTGACCAGCGATCAAGTTTTGCGAGAGGAAGGAAAACTGCCTGTTTCAGCTTTCCTGAGCTTGT
>JADNYJ010000735.1:0-14697 GCA_015501075.1 Gymnopilus junonius | reverse complement strand
AACCACAAGTGAAACTGCAAGATCACCTTTGGCTTCCAGAATGGTTTATCCAGGAAAATTGAAAGTATCCCTCAGTACATCGTCTCGCACTCCGAGACGACCGTTTTCTGGAAGTGTATTGGATTTTCCAATCTATAAACTTCGTAACAGCCAACAGACATCCATCAAAGTTAGTCTAGATTTACCCCCGGTACGATTCGTGCTTCCATTCTAACAAATGCAACCCACGGATTTTGCCCTTCACCTCGAAGTGATTCTCGCGAGTGGCGACAAGCTCGAAGCCATTCTTCTGGAACACTCTTACACTCCCTTCATTCCCTGTAAATGCAGATACCCCATCCTGCGTATTGCCATACGTGGAATACCCCATTCATGAAGAATGGTACCTATGGCATCCGACATTATACCCTGACGATGGTGAGAAGGTGCCAAATAATCTTATCCCTACCATTATTCAATCGATCCTGCATATAAATGAGCACGAAGGGACGTACCCCGAAGCTCCAAATGATACTCGGATCGCCAACCGGAATCTGATTATTTTCTTCTTCTCTCTTTTCTTTGTTTTCCCAGTCGACTTCCATTGGACCATTGGGACCCATGAGCTCTCCGTGCAGACACCGGATGATGCTAGCGTCGCCAAGGAACACATCCGTTCCATCCTCCTGTACCTCACGGATGTACCTTACTGGACAATGACCCACTATTGTGGGTGTAGGCTCTTCGCGCGCGTCCTCTAGTTCTTTGAATACCTGATCAGAGAGCGGCTTTATCATGTTGATCCAGTATTTTGCATGATCTGGACGATTCCTCCGCAATCAACGATTTGCTCCACCCTACTTCGAATAATTGGCCTGTTGAACTTACCAAGCGTGTAAGGATATGGCGGTCCTGACAAACAGTCGCATACTCGCGGGTCATTCAGGATCGAGACGAGTGCTGGAATGTCCTCTAACCTAGGCGGGGTCAGAATGATATTCTTATGGTTTCGTAGGCGAAGGAAAGGTTCGCCCGTTTTCGCGTTTACTTCAAGAGGGTACAGCTGGGGGTCAGCCATCGTAGATGTGAAGAAGGTTGCAATTCCGGAAATATAGCAGAACTTGTGGTTTATGAGTCTTCTTGTCTTGATGACTCGACAAATAATCATCTGCTTATTTTTATCTTATCACTCTTTTTAAGCACATGCAAAGTAGGAACTTGAAAGCGAATAAGTAGGTATCACCCGACCTCCATTCCATCACTCTGATATCCCTCCACTCGCCTCTGACTTCGTAATACTTTGGGATTATCCGTAAGGCACGGAACCCATTCTTCTCAAACACCCTAGCACTGCCTACATTGTCTACGAAAGCGCCGACGATGACGTGACGAGCTCCCATGCGAGGGACAGCCCATTCGTGCAATATGGTGTCCACTACATCGGTCATAATACCCTGCCCACGGAATTTAGGCGCAATGAAGTCTAATCAATTCGCCTTCAACCCGCGGAGCACGCAACTTGCAGGAATGGGACAACGTACTTGCGATGCTCCATATTATTGTTGGATCACCCAACCCTTTGCTCTCATTCTCTGCTTCGTTCTGGGCTTTGCGGTCCCAGCCCACAGTTTCTGTATTTATCAGCTCGCCATTGGGACATCTGCCGATAACGATGTTCCCAACAAATTCTTCCGATCCATCTTCCTGAACCCTACGAATAAAAGCAAGAGGACAGGAGTTCACAAGCTTGGGAGGATTGAAACTATTCGCGTCTTCTAGTTCCTATAAGGCGGCGTCTGCTCGTTGTTTCGACCTCGACCAGCTAGCCTCCGCGTGTCCTAGGTACCATTTGATTGCTATGACATGGGATTCTTGGTTGTAAAAACGTGAAGACTTGACATACCACGAAGATATGGATTCGGAGTGCCTCCCAGCCAGTGGTATACGCGTGCATCATTTAGATTTTCGAGAAGGGTTTGGACATCCTCTGGCCTTGGTGGGGTGGTTATCACGTTCTTGTGCCTTTCTTAGTCGCAAGAGACTTCTTTTGGTGGCCGGATTTGCCTCCAGAGGGCTCCATGCATTCTCTTTGGCCATGGTGGAGGTATAGGATGTGCTCGTCTACCCGTTCCCTCATAGGGGTCGTATCGCCTGGCTCATCGGAAGTTCCTGAGCGATTGACAAGACTATTTATATCACAACCTTTGTGCAATCTCCATATTGAGGGAGATTAGGATCTGAAATCGAAGGAAGATATAGTCCACAGATAAGTAGTCCACGCATCGTTGTTGTCCGACTTCCATTCTACAACATACAGACCTTTCATCTTACCCCGGACTTCCTTGTATTCCTCGATTCTGCGAACTCAATACGAACCCATTCTTCTGGAATACTCTCAGGCTGGCTTCATTACCTACGAAAACGCCAGCCAAGATTTTGTGGACGTTCATGCGAGGGATAGCCCAATCATGCAACAACGGTTTCTACGGCGTCTGTCATTATGCCTTGACCATGGTAGCTTGGAGCAAGGAAGTCTATAACATTGGTGATGAACCTTTCACCTCTCTTACATAAAGAGAAATCAGCGACATGCCTCCAAAATTCCAGATGATGTTGGGATCACCGACTTCGAGTTTCTTGTTTGCTTCGCCTTTCTCTTCCATGTGCTCCCAATCAGCCGTTTTGGTATCGATTAATTCGGGACCGAAGCAACGAGCAATGTCAATGTTTCCGAGGAAAATATTTCCACAATTCTCTTTGACTTCACGAATGAAACCGATAGGTGCATCACTGACTATCTTCAGATTCTCCGAACCCTGAGCATTTTTCAGCTCTTGCAAAATAGCGTCAGATTTTGGTTTGTATTCTTGCAGCCAGGACTCTGCGTCCTCTTTTCGACGCTTTAGATATTTACGCAGCGGACGAAAAATAGTACTTACTTACTCAATGCATAAGGGAAATGGGGGCTTATGAAGCCTCATATACTCGTGGATCATTGAATAACGGAACAAATTGAGGAGCGTCCTCCTAACGCATCGGAGTCAGTATGATATATTTGTGCCTTCGCAAGCGCAAAAATGATTCCTAGGTGCTTGGATTGACGTCGAGTTGGTGCAGCTGATCGGGAGTCATTTTGGGTCGTTTCGATAGACTCATTCAAGGAGCCGCTTTTTTTTACCATGAGCGCAGAAATAAAAATTGAAAATGACTCGATTTTTGACTCGAAAGAAACAATACATTTGATATCTCCAGTTGACGGTGTTAACGGTGCACGCTTGGGGATAAAATTTCTAAATATAGGCGATCGAAAGATGTTCAGGTGATGCCAAAATTTTGACCTACCCTTATGTAAAAGATCGATAAGACAAGGATTTGTCAACTGCGAAACCTTATCCTCCTCGTCAACAGTGAAAGTGCTTGCACCCGCTGTTCAAAAGCAATCTCCATCATCGAGATTGTTATCTTCCCCTCCTAATACTCTTTTTCTTTTGTATCTGTACCACATAACATCTAGACACTATGGTGTAAGTTTTCTGCCCTTCTCCAGCCTTGCGATTTCCTAATCGATGTCTGTCTTTATCTAGTAACTTCACAGTCGGTCAGTAGATTTTGGGAGCACTGTCTGCAAACACAGTCGTTGAGATGGATTTTTTTGTGTTTTGTGCCTTTAGACCAGATCCGTGAGCTCATGGACAAGCCCACTAACATTCGTAACATGAGTGTTATTGCCCATGGTGAGTTTTTTTTCTTACCTGGTGTCGGAGCCAAAAACTGAAACAATACCACAGTCGACCACGGGAAGTCCACCCTGACCGATTCCCTTGTCTCAAAAGCCGGTATTATCGCCTCAGCAAAGGCTGGTGAAGTGCGGTTTACAGATACGAGAGAGGATGAAAAGGAACGTGGTATTACCATTAAATCAACGGCCATCTCAATGTACTTCGAGGTCGATAAGGAAGATATTCCCTCCATTAAGCAGAAAACTGTCGGTTCGTTCCCATAACAATTTTTTCCCTTCTTGATTACATACCAAGACTAATTTTATTCCCTGTTCTCGCCGCTCTCAGGAAACGAGTTCTTGATTAACTTGATTGATTCCCCCGGACACGTCGATTTCTCATCCGAAGTCACGGCTGCTCTCCGTGTTACCGATGGTGCCCTCGTTGTTGTCGATTGTGTTGAGGGTGTCTGCGTGCAAACAGAAACTGTGCTGCGACAGGCTCTTTCTGAGCGTATCAAACCTGTTGTTATCATCAACAAGGTCGATCGTGCACTTCTCGAACTCCAAGTTGACAAGGAGTCCCTTTACCAATCATTCCAACGCACAATTGAAAACGTTAACGTCATTGTTTCGACGTACCATGACGCCGCCCTTGGTGACGTTCAGGTCTACCCCGACAAGGGTACTGTCGCATTCGGCTCCGGTCTCCATGGATGGGGCTTCACTCTCCGTCAATTTGCGTCCCGATATGCGAAGAAGTTCGGTGTCGATAAAGATAAGATGATGATCAAGCTCTGGGGCGACAACTACTTCAACCCTGCCACCCGCAAATGGACCACAGTCGGTACTGACGCCAACGGCAAACCCCTCGAGCGTGCCTTCAATACCTTTGTCCTCGACCCCATCTTCAAGATCTTCGATGCTGTCATGAACTTCAAGAAGGATGCTATCGGCCCCATGCTCGAGAAGCTCGACGTCAAGCTCGCTCAGGATGAGCGTGACCTTGAAGGCAAGGCCCTCCTCAAGGTCGTTATGCGCAAATTCTTGCCTGCTGGCGACTCCCTCCTGGAGATGATTGTCATCAATCTTCCTTCCCCTAAGACCGCCCAGGCTTACCGTGTTGAGACCCTCTACGAAGGTCCCATGGACGATGAGTCTGCCATTGGTATCCGCGACTGCGACCCCAACGGTCCTCTCGTCCTTTACGTCTCCAAGATGGTGCCCACTTCCGATAAGGGACGTTTCTACGCTTTCGGTCGTGTCTTCTCTGGAACCGTCAAGTCTGGACCCAAAGTCCGTATCCAAGGCCCGAACTACGTTCCTGGAAAGAAGGACGACCTCTTCGTTAAGTCCATCCAGCGTACTGTGCTCATGATGGGTCGTTACATCGAGCCCATTGAGGATTGTCCCGCCGGTAACATCGTTGGTCTCGTTGGTATCGATCAATTCTTACTCAAGAGCGGTACCCTCACCACCTCTGAAACCGCCCACAATATGAGGGTCATGAGGTTCTCCGTGTCTCCTGTCGTACAAGTTGCCGTCGAAGTCAAGAACGCTGCCGATCTTCCCAAGCTTGTCGAAGGTCTCAAACGTTTGTCCAAGTCTGATCCTTGTGTCCAGGCCTGGATTGCAGAAACCGGTGAGCACATCGTTGCTGGTGCTGGCGAGCTGCACTTGGAGATTTGCTTGAAGGTAAAAAATTTCGAGCCCATGATTTAGAATCTTTCACTCAAACTGAATGACTTCCAGGATCTTCAAGAAGACCACGCTGGTGTTCCTCTCAAGATTTCTGACCCCGTCGTGCCTTACCGTGAGACTGTCAAGGCTGAGTCTTCAATTGTCGCTTTATCGAAGTCGCAGAACAAGCACAATCGTCTCTTCGTGAAGGCCATGCCCATTGATGAGGAGCTCACAAAGGCCATTGAGGCTGGTAAGGTCAACGCTCGTGACGATTTCAAGCTTCGTGCTCGTGTGCTCGCCGACGAGTTCGGATGGGATGTCACAGATGCCAGGAAGATCTGGTGTTTCGGTCCCGATACCACTGGCCCTAATCTGTTGGTCGATGTTACGAAGGGTGTGCAGTACCTCAACGAAATCAAGGATTCTTGCATTGCTGCCTTCCAATGGGCTACCAAGGAAGGTGTTACTTGTGAAGAGAACATGCGTGGTGTCCGCGTGAACGTGCTTGATGTTACTGTAAGAATCCCTGTTCGGAATTCGGAAGATTAGGCGCTAATGGCTTCATACTTGTTAGCTCCACACTGATGCCATCCATCGTGGCGGAGGACAAATCATTCCTACTATGCGTCGTGCTACCTACGCTGCTTGCTTGCTCGCTGAGCCCAGCCTCCAGGAACCCGTCTACCTCGGTATGTACTTCTAAGATGATTATTTGTTAGTTCCTGGGCTGATCATATGACAGTCGAAATCCAATGCCCTGAAAATGCCATTGGTGGCATCTACAGCGTGCTGAACAAGCGTCGTGGACAGGTGTTCAGTGAAGAACAGAGGCCCGGAACTCCCATGTTCACTGTCAAGGCGTTCCTGCCTGTGTCTGAGTCATTCGGCTTCAACGGAGAGCTCCGCTCGCATACTGCGGGCCAAGCCTTCCCTCAGAGCGTGTTTGACCACTGGGAGATCATGAACGGCTGTAAGTGCTTCCCATGGAGTCCGTGTAAGCGGTGTATTAATGAAATTTGCAGCTCCCCTCGAGAAGGGCAGCAAGATGGAGGAGTTGGTGACCAAGATCCGTGTCCGCAAGGGTCTCAAGGTAATGCGAATCCCTCTAATGGAATGATGAGACACGAAGCTGATTGAATGATAGCCCGAAATCCCATCCCTCGATACTTACTACGACAAGCTCTAATGAATGACCGTGACGAGATAGAATCGAAATTTGTTGTACTAGTTTTTTTACATACTTGGAATCTATTTGCATTCTGGTAACCGTGCGAAAGTTGTGACAACGCAAGTGTTTCAAGATAGCCAAGGTGAAAATGTTTTGATCTCATTCTGTCCAACTACTGTTACCAGCCTTTTAAAACAGTCTTTCTTGTCTATTATCACTATCCTTTCTACAATGGCCGCTTCTCTCTCGGGCTTGTCTGCCTCCGTCACCCGCATCCTCTATCTTACTGGCTTTCCCAAGGAACTCAAGACCAAGGATATCCAGGCTGCCTTTGCTGAGTATGAGCAGGTGGCCGGCGGCTTCAAGATCAAATGGAGAGACGACACCAGTCTTCTGATTGTCTTCCAGGATGCCACCGTCGGTATGTCTTTTGTCCCTCTGCCCTTTGTCCCTGTATTCTGACTCGGCCCCAGCCAAGCGTGCTTATCTTAACACCATTGCCTTTCCTCCCCCCATTCTCACTGCATCCAACGGACAGTCCGCCACAATCAGGCCGTACGATGGCCCGGATGCTCAAGCCGTCATCCAGACAGTGAACTCCCGAGGACAACACACTTCAAATCCTTCTCGCTCTCACAATCCTCGCGCTGCGTCCATGTCCGTATTCCCAAATTCTCGGAGCAACTCCAACTCCACTGGCCATGCCAACAACAGCGGCAACCACCAGCTCCGCAACAACCATTCCTCCGCGTCCAATGGCCAACACGTAGTCATTCCTGAGCGGGCAGACGGCCAATCTTCCCCCACGCTCCCGTCCCTGCCTTCTCATCCCACCCTCAATGCACTCATCAGCTCATCTCTCGGCGAGGCTGTTGCGGGCACGAGTACTAACCTCCCTTCGGACCCTGCCATCCTGACAACGAGTTTGCAGCAGCAGCATGAGTCGTTAAGCGGGCCGAGGATTGGGGACCCTGGAAAGAGAATGTTGGGCGCCGCCTTGGGCGTTAGGCATCCTGGTCTTGGTCCCAGAGTGTTGAATGGTAGTGGCAGTGGCAGTAGCCTGAGCTCTACTCCTCCACAGGGAAACGGTGTTGATCATATGAGGGATATTCATCGGGCAATGGGAGGCCTCGTGGTTGCCGAGTAAGCGACACGTCTCAAGCGGTCGAATTCTTCTCTTCTCGCATATTAACCTTCGATTCGATATTCGCATCGTCCCTTCGTTGCTCGCACAGGTCCCGGTTCTTTGTAATCCTTACACATTGTAGTGTTATTTCTCCTCTTGTGGTTAATCGCCCTCGTGCCGTCCTTTGCTGTTTCGTTTCTCTTCTCTCCCATCATCTGGTGTTGCTGAGTAAAGAGTAGCTGGCCCCTATCTTTTTTTTTTCTGTTGGCTTCGGTCGGTTAATACATTCGATTGATCCCCTTGGTATTCCCCCCTAGCGATAGGTAATGCATATATTCATCCTCTTTTTTCCTTTATCCTTTCATCAGACATCCTATATTTGTAATGTCATGAGTGGCTCCAGATGACTGGAACTCTTATGCAGATTTAACCAAAGGTTTCTTTCAGTCACAGAGCATATGTATTTATTACTTTCAATCCGCAAAGCATACATTTTCCAAGCGCCTGAGTACACTTTTGATAAGATATAATTGCAGCGCTCGGAATGTACATATGGGCTCTACTCTATGAATAGATCCATTCCAGGCTGTGCTTCTGCTGCTTCCCGCAGTAGCTTCCATTGCTTTGGGCTAGATAACTGCCTTTCGACACACGACCATACTCATATCGCCTTTGAACTTTCATCATGATGATTGACGAGAAACAGATCGATAGGTCGGGTTTTCCAGGAGGATATTTCGTCATTAGGTCCGTGGCGGCTGAACGTCTCCTCGATGTCACCGGAGATGAGATCGAGGACGGGACTGAGATAGCGCTGTGGCCAGAGAAGGAGAAGTCGCATGTTGAGAGTAAGCTGTGTCTGACGATTTCATGGTATGCGTGTACGGATTTCTGAATTGTTTCCTTGGCAGCCTTTCGAGATCCCAAAGCCAATAATCAGGTATTACTAGGTTGTATTTCAATCCTCGAACTAATAAGCGCTCAAACTACTAGGTCTTCTTCATAGACACCTCTGGGACATTGTGTTCGAGGTCAGCTGGGCATGCTATCGATGTCGAAGGTAAATTCTTATCTCAAAAGAAACTCGACGGAAACTCAAACCTTTTGCAGATGGCCGTCTGGTGTTGCGTCACAGACGACCCGTATCACATCCATTCCCAAACTCTTACTCCCATCCTCTGCCTAAATTCTCCTATGATCCAAATTCAGGCGAGATCTCTGTCCAGTTCACTTGTGATCCAGCGTATCCTCCGCCCCCAGCACGCGGCAAATCACCGTCCGTTGCTTGGGAAGGAAAGACCTATCTCCTGACCTCCATCCCCTTACGAAAGCCGCGCACAATCTTGGACGACGCTTCGAGGTTCATCGCCTCGAATATCCTGACACCGTTTTCGCTGCTTACCACAGGTCAGCCAGCACCGGCCCCCGCGCGACCTGACGAGGTATTCAACGGGGATATTGACTTGAACGAGGACGAGCTGGTGGAGGATGAGAGAGGCGAGGAGGCAGAGGTGGACGATTCGCCTGAGATGGGGCGCAAGGTGAAGGTGGTGGCTGTGCCCACTGCGGAGAAGGGCATGTTGGACTTGTTGGTGTCGGAGAAGATGAGGCGGAGAAGGCAGTGGGATGTTTTTCCTCTGAGATTATCTAATGCCAGAACACCTGCAGTCTGAATATTTCTCGCAGGTTCTCGTTGTGACCACTTAAACGCGTGACATTATTCATCACGAGAATAACTGACGCGTCTAATTATACCCCTGTCACACACATAAGCAGCCATGCGCACTTACGCAAGCGCCCAATAAAAAGGGCTCTTACCTGTTCCTTTCTCAATCTTTATCCTATACCATCACTATGCCAGATATCTTCATTCAGTCTTTCACCCACCTCAACGACATGAAAAATGCCGACAAGGCTTTGCACATGCTCCAGAGGGTAGCTTCACTCGTCAAGCCTATCATGAGGAAGAGGGGATGGGTGTTGCCCATCCTTGCGGAGTTCTTCCCTGATAATCCTTCTTTACTCGGTACGCATCTGCATTCCTACACAAGTGTCCATTCAATTTCCTATTCACTGACGTCTTTTAAATAGGACTTAGTGCGTTTTCTCCGATTCATATCTGTATACCGATCTCACCAAAGCGTAGATGTGAACATGGGCCAGAAAATCCTCGTTCGACTGCGACCTGCTCACTCTCCAGACTGGTTTTTGCCTGAGGAAGAGGTTATAGGGACTATGCTCCATGAGGTGAGTCGCACTTCAACCTCTAACCAAAGTATACTACCCATATTGCTCATCTAGCTCACTCACAACGTCCACGGCCCGCATGATGATAAATTCTACAAGTACCTCTCGGAATTGCAAGAGGAATATGAGGCCCTCCAGCGTTCTGGCTATGCTGGCGAAGGGTTCTTCTCTGAAGGCAAACGGCTAGGCGGAAACGTTTCACGTAATATCCCACCACATCTCGCACGTCTCAGAGCTATAGAGGCTGCAGAGAAGCGCTTGAAAACTGCTCGTGTCCTTGGCTCAGGTGGTCGGCTTGGTGGTCCAAGCAGGAACGTCGCATTGACACCCAGAGAATTGGCAGCGAGGGTGAGTGAATTATTTCCCGTGTTAGCAAATATTCTCGATAACGAGCACATATTTTTCAGGCAGCGGAACAAAGGGTGCGAGACGAGAAATCCTGTGCTTCCGGTGCCGATGCGCAGCGTGAAGCCGATAAAGCAGCAAAGCAGAGCGTGGAGAGCAAAGTAATTGATCTGACCGGAAACGACTCGGACGAAGACGTTATCACTGTAAAAGATGTCCATCTGCGACCAAGCTCTTCCAACAGTATTGCTGGCTCTTCAAAAGTGGCTCCTAAAGCCAAGGAACCTGCGAAGGCTCCTCTCTCGTCTCGATCTATCAACACAAGTCATGTCCCGACTACAACTCCAATAATGACTTCAACAACGAAGAAGCCTTCCTTCCTCCGAAGCAACCCAGTTCAAAAGTTACAGAGCCTTCCCCAATCAAATTCCTCTGGTGAATGGCCCTGCCCTACATGCACCTTGGTCAATTCTGCTCGTTCTATACAATGCGACGCCTGCAGCATGCGCAGGCCCTACGATGAACGCAAGGGATGGTCGTGTCTGACATGTGGTGAGGTTGGAAATCCCCATGACCATTGGACCTGCCGATTCTGTGGTGAAGTAAAACTTCACAGTTGATTTGACTCCGACTGTTTACCGGATTCAACTTGTTATCTTTTTCTTCCCTTTATTTCCTTGGGTTTCAATACCCTGTCGAGCATGTCATGTACTATACCATCTAGGACCGTTCTTCGTATTATGCCGCTGTTGTGATACGGAATAACCGGACATCTTCTAAAGAATTGTTTGCTTCAACTATTTCCGAAAATGATGTCTCCTGGAAGCCAACATCCACTTCTTCCAGAAGTAGAGATGAATCTGACGAAAAGCCTTAGTTTCAATGGACGAAATATAATCCGTTATTAGCACCGACCTCGAACACTTGAGAGAAATTTATTCATTGTAGTCTCATTCCTGATAGTAAGTGCAATCAAAGCAACTTTGGGTTCGTTCTTTGGATTAACCTGCTGAAGAGCAATCCTTAGAGTGCCTACCAGCGATGGAACGAGAGATGGATCGAAAACCTGGAAAGCATTCGTCTCAATTCCTCAGGCGCAGACAAGATCAAACTTACAATGTCTGCACCAAGAATGAGATCTGGATTTATTTTCTCATGGATGAAGGTTGCCAGTCCGGAGGACTCTTCTACGTCTATCGACTCCGTCCAATCCAGCTTGAGATAGTTTATATTTTGATGTAATGACGACAAATCTGATAAGAAGTCAGGACGTCGCGGAAACAATGAATTACGCTCAGAGCGCACTGCAAGTAAGTTGAACATTATCCCGGCATCGGCTCAAGACCTCGACGTTGACATCTGTAAGCCAGAGGGAGCCTGTGGATGACGACTGCTGACTTGTTTTATTAAGTTGTTGGAGACTTGCAACAATAATTCCAAGGAATCCTATTCCCGAACCGAGTTCAAGAATACGTTTCGAAGAAATCAACTCTGCAATAATGCTGTCAGAAAGGGCAAAGTCTAGGGCAGAGAAAAAATACCTGGGTGAAAAATGAGGTATTGGGAAAGAACAAAGCTGGCGAGCCATGTCCGCAGACCTGTTGTACCGCTTTCAATCGTAGTCCGAGATTCCATTAAAGTAGTCGATTGATTGCTCGGAAAGTCGACTTGCGTTCTTGACAACGGACCGTCGGTGCTCCAAAAGTGGGTAATATAGGATTGTGAAGGAGGAGCCTGGAGATTGAAACCAGAGAAACTCTGTTGACTAAAGAATAAAATCGTTGTTAAGTATTGTGTCAAGTCATTCAAAAAATAAACCTCACCGTTCTGGAGTAGAATCAAGGCCAAGGTAGTAATCATAGATTCGAGAGTCAATCTCGAAGTCATTATTAGACTGGCAAAACTCATTGGCAGATGCGTGTGACTTGACAAGAATGACATGCCTCATTGGCATCAGCTTGCCTTGCGCAGTCCTCTAGATTTTGAATAACCCATTTCCAGAATCGCTTTTGATATTGAGGTGAAGGTGGATATTTTTGAAAATGTTGACTCAAGAGCACATCATTCACAAGAAAATCATTTATATCTTGCGGTAAGCAATCTTTCGGAAATAGGATGATATTGGTCGGATTCAAAGCGTAGAATTGGCGGAGAAGCGCAAAGAGTTGGCCGTCCATAGACAAGCGTTCGTTTGAGTGTTGAACGTTGAACTGGGGACCGGCAGCCCTGCGAAACTTTTGTGACCGTAAAAGTGGCCACTACCGGATTTGGAAACTCCCGCTGATGGCAGTCCCAAGCAATAGTCTAGAGTCGTTCTCGTCGTATCTATTAACCACAGAGGCATTCTGCACTGAAATAACGTAGATACTAGTACTATAACGTTGTAATAAAACGAATTATCTCAAAAAAAGCAAGGAGTGAATGATCGGTTCTCCTCTCGAAGTATGTCTCTCATCCTCTCCGCCCTCTCTGCCTCCTTCGTCTTGTTTCTCAACTTCTGAGCATTTCTCTCTGCCCTCAGCTTCTGCCTATCTGTGTCCCTTTGTAGCAGCTCTATTTCTATCTGCCTGGGATCGATATTTTCGAGCTCGAGGTCGTCTCCGAGGTGATTCTGCTTTCTCCAATTTGCATGAAGTTTTGTGATGTTAAAGGCTGCTTGAACGCGTTGCTTTTTAGACCGTTGCTTTGGCATATCATTTAAGTATGACTTCAAGCCTTCACGGCTGGAGAGGAGGAGTATAATGGGTTATTATTCGAGACGCGTTTGGACGCGACGCGCCAATATCGCAGTTTGAGGACCCTGACACCGCCATCAATTTCCTTTTAAGGGTGTGAAATCCTGCTTTTTCCTCATTTTGAGCGGCCAGGCTCCAGTTCTACATGTATTTTATATTTTATAACATGTATCTGTATTTGAGAGGATCCTAAAAAAAGTCTCCGGGACAGAATTTCTTAAAATTGCGTTGAAGATAGTGAATTGCAGAAATCCGTAGTACCAAAATAGCAGGCAAAAAGAATATGTGTGCCATTCAAAGCTTTCAGGGCAGTTAATTAAAATTCTGTCCCGGACATTTTAAATATATGATATATGCGAGCACTTTTCTCCCTATAAACTAGTTTCTATCTGATGAGTCGAGCTCGCTACAGATTTTGGCCACCTCAGTCTGCTTGCGTCGGAGTTTGAATTCCTAGCGCATTGCTGGTCCCCATTCAAGTTGAACGGTTAAGCATTGCACCTGTTTGTCCGCTACCACGTGACCGTTCTCAAAAATCCTTCAAAATTTCTGCTCTGCACCGTTCGTCAAATGTTTACACACCACCACCTCTCCTCCCCTTTCAGATCATGTTTTCGTTCTTTAGCTCGCCCCGTTGCAAGTACCTCTAGTGTTACCCAATGCAGGGCCATCCATTCTTCTCGCCATGCAAGGCAGGGGACACCCACGTCTGATGTGCTGTCGGACTCAGACGACGGCGAGGGCGAGATGCCAGAACTTGAGGACATGGGCGCACAGGAGCAGGGCGAGCGTGAAAAACATCCATCGACATATAGAGAATTCATGGAAAAGATCGGGTACAAGTACCAGTTTGCCAAACCAAGGCAGTGGTTGGAACATGATACCGTTGAGTCTACACTTCCTTATGACGCGTGACGAAGCAGATACTCATTTGTTTTTTAGCCTTTTCCTATGAACCCTTCGTTTAAGCCTCCGCCTCCTATATCAGACTATGCAAAGGATGTAATGTTCTCTAAATTCATCGCCGACCCTATGATCAACAATCCACGAAAACTTTCCCAGCGATATGGGGTTAGTCTGAAACGCGTGGACGCCATTTTACGCTTGAAGGGTATGGAAAGGCATTGGACAAAGGTTAGGTTTTTTCTTTAATAAACACACTGCAGTTTCATTGGACTGCATGCTGCATGATGCTTCTTTTTCGATTAGTCTTAAAGACTCAAAATCTGGTTTACAAAAAATTATTTTCTCTGATGCTTTGGCTAATATGACTCGTCTCTTTCGAATTGACTAATCATTTTGCTTTCTAGGTAACTAATTAGCGTCGACTATCTTGCTGCAAGATGACTGAACTTCACATTTGTTTTACTTTTTTTTTAACTTAGACTGTGAGTCCTGTATTCATATTTTTTTCTCACTTTTTTGTCGAGATGAGACATAAATTCATTCGCGAAATGGAAGAAATTCTGTGGTGCATCATCATCATCACCCTGAATATGGTTAGAACCGTTTCAACCCCATTTCATTTATTTGTTTCAACTGCTTTGCCTCCGTTTCTGAACCAACAGTAACAAATTCCACTTTACAGGACAAACCATTACAGACCGGTTTCCAAATAGGAATGGATCGGCTCTTAGGAGCTTATACGCATCCTGCTATTGCCTCTGAGACTAGTGGCAATGTTTTACCAGGAAGA
>JADNYJ010000734.1:0-14740 GCA_015501075.1 Gymnopilus junonius | reverse complement strand
GTCTGGGGTGTGCTCAGAACAGAGTCCTAATACTTGGCGGGCTTCAGCCTTGCTGGGTTGAGGGTGGGGGTCTGGTTCTGGAGCTTCGGCGCTATCGACAGACAAGTGTGGCCCCCCGCTTCGGCAACCCAAAATGGTCTGCCTTCAGTGGCTAACACAGTATGCATGCATCCTGGGCTGTCGGGTTTGGCTGGCGGGCCCCCTCCCGGTGCCCTCCCATTACTTTGTTGGACCCCTCCCTTCGGTCGGGGCATCAACGAGAGTACGGGCCCACTGTTTTGTGGTCCTAAGTTGGCCCGCGGGAGCCAGTCTCACACTAGGCGTAGTTTAACGGTAGATTACTTGGGTGTATGTATATCTGCGACCGGACTGCTTTTGCGCACCGGTATATAAATCCTTGATTTTAAAAAATAAAAAAAAGCACTTTTACAGCCTTCAAACAGTTCAAAGCATGAGCACTTTACCTTAAGACGTATATTCCACTCTAGTCCAGTGGACTCCAGTGGACTTTGATTGGAGTCTGATTGGACTCCAGTGGACTCTACTGGACTCCACTGGACTCTAATTGGAGTCCAGTGGAGTCCAATCAGAGTCCACTGGAGTCTGATTGGACACCAATTGGAGTCTACTGGAGTCCACTGGACTTTAGTTGCACTCAACTGTGCTTAAAGTTAATGTTTATGTAGCATCTTCAAATCCTATGACATGCTTCCTTTGACTTCTACTTTACTTATACATTATGATGTTACACTTCACTTTGACTTTTAGCCTACTACACTATGTTATACTTCCCTATTTAATCTTTGTTTGTTGGATAAACTGTACACTATGTTACACTTCTTTGTCATAGTCATTCTTTTTGTTATCATCATTAATCATCATCAATCATCATCTTCATTATTTTCATCAACTGTATGCCAGTGCCTTACTGGACCTTCTTCTTCTTCCTCATCCTCTTCTTCCTCATCTTGCTGAATTTGTTCAACCTTCTCCTGATTTCTTTGCTTTGCAATCACTTGTTGAGTGTGATAGAATAGCATTGCATGCAGAAACCAGTCAAAGTTCCCAATCTTCATCCGCTTCAAGATTGACTCAAATCCTCCAAGCCATGCATTTAGCTGCTCACATGCCTGTGTGTTGTATGCTCTCTGCAAGTAAGGCCTCTCATTCTTGTCATATGCAATCCGAACAAGGTTAGGAGCAGAACCATTTAATGGTGCTGGATTGCACCACTTCCGGCACAGGAAGTCTGTCAATCGATGATTGTGATAATGATATGCATCAACAATAAACTGTGTTGTATCTCTCCAAACAGTTCTCCATGTCCCATTTGCAATGGCTGTCCGAAGGACTCTGCATGCCTTGTCAATACATACATATGATGGTCGGGATTCCCTGGTAGGAAAAATAGATTGTAGGAAGTTGAGGATGTGAGTGGGTGACTCAGACTTGTTAAACTTGGTCCAAGCAATCACAACTCCACAAGGTGCACACACTGTCTCAACACAATAGAACTTGGAGGAGCCAAAGAAATGGGCACGAGGTGGTGGATCATCATCATCTTCATGGTTATCATGTGCTCGTGCTGCAGGCTGTGTGGTTCGCTGTTGCCATGGAAGATTCTCCTCAATCCTCTGCAGAAGTCGACGTACACCAGAATATGCTGCATGGCTGTGATCCTGCTTGTATTTCTTCCATGCTCCCTGGTGACCTGCACAAGCAAGAGTTCTAGCAACCCTCTCATTGTAACAAGTCCTGATGCGGCACTTAGTTCCATAGGCTATCTCATGCTCTGTGCAAAATGCACCACCACGTGCATTCTGGAGCTCCTCTGTGCAATTGTCATATGCACAATGCTAAACATCAAATGTTCATCAGTCTAACTAATCCACATAGATTTGCAAAGTTAACTCACAGTTGGGTCCATCACAATCCCATCCACCACTACCATCTTCACTGGTCCATAATCAACATTCATGTCATCATCATGTGTTCTCTGGGTACGAGCCTGCTGAGCCTTCTGTCTTTCCTCTGCTGTGTGTTGTGCAGAGTCTGCCGCATCATCACCAGTCAATGCAGGAATTACTGAGTTGTTCTCATCTAGTCCAGCAACAGATGCAGGATCATCATTGTGAATCAAATCTGCAATAGGTGCTTTGTAAGGCTGATAGCATTCATTGCACTCATGCTGTATTCCCATGTCCAGTACTCCATTGTTACCCAGCTGCACAAATGCCTCCTTGGCAACACCCTTGATGTTCAGATTGTTGGGCATCTTCACATCTTCACCATGTGCAGTTGCAACAGCTCGGATAGACTCTTGTACAAACAGCTGCCAGACTTGGCGATGTGTGATCTTGATTGAATTAGAATGATTGGATGTACTGTCATTCCAGAACTGGGTATAGGCAGCTGCTGATGCATGGAAATTGTATACTCCACTCAGAATGGTGTGAGCAAACTCGCAATCTGTATAGAGTGTATGTCTTGCCTTGAGATAGCGTGCAGAGTTGAGATACCACTTCTGATGAATTGCAGGTGTGTGTTCATGATCCACATGATAGATAGTCTGACATGCAGTGCATCTACCTGTCAATACTGGCACATTGTGATAAACAGTGTTTCCCTTGATCAATGATACAAGGGGAATGTCTCTGATGCTTGTGGTCTGTCGCAATGAACGTGGATGACAGTCACCATTGCAGCAATATGTAGTGCGTGGACAAATCACAGCAGCAGCCTGAATAGCATTATATGACACTGGTTGGACTTTGGCACAAAGTTCATTTCTGTCATTATACTGGGGAGTAAGCTTGAGTGTAGTTGCAAAATCATCTTTTTTTTTTTTTTTAATTCAGAGATTTATATACCAGTGCGTGAACACAGTCTGGTCACAAATGTACATACACCCAAGTAATCTACCATTAAACTACGCCTAGTGTGAGACTGGCTCTCGCGGGCCAACTTAGGACCACAAAACAGTGGGCCCATACTCTCGTTGATGCCCCGACTGAAGGGAGGGGTCCAACAAAGTAATGGAAGGGCACCAGAAGGGGGCCCGCCAGCCAAACCCGACAGCCCAGGATGCGCGCATACTGTGTTAGCCACTGAAGGCAGACCATTTCGGGTTGCCAAAGCAGGGGGTCAACACTTGTCTGTCGATAGCACCGAAGCTCCAGAGCAAAGACCCCCACCCTCAACCCAGCAAGGCTGAAGCCCGCCAAGTATTAGGACTCTGTTCTGAGTACACCCCAAACCGCCGAATCCAGCCAGCAGGAACAACACCTACCTTGCCCAACCAAGTTATCTGACACCCCGAGGGGGGTGGTTGAAGGTGAATACCGTGGGGTTAGCCTTCAAAAAGGATACGAGCTGATCCAGACGAACTGGATAGTCGTGACAGTCGTGCTGGGGACACGTCTGGAATAAGTGGTCACGAGTTTGGGTATGGTGGCCGCACTCACAACTGGTGGATTCAGGGATATTGAATTGAGAGTAATACTCCCTGATGGGAGCATGGTTGGTGATGGCGCAAGTGACCCTTGTGAAGAGGGTCAAGTCGCCACCTGCAGCTTGAAGCCAGGGACCACCTCGTTTGGCCCGTGGCTCGAGTCGGCCTCTGTCAAGGTCGGTGAGTGACAGAAATTGTCACCCTGAGTATGAAGGTTGCTGGAACAACTCTTGCCAGCCTTCCCCCAGATTATCATCAGCTGCTTTACGCAACGACACCCGTGAGTGTGGCGTGTTAGGCCCCACTGCTACAGAGAGCTCAGTCGCCATGAGATGAGCTTGGTAGTGTATGCCCCACTTCAAAGAAGATGGGACATGGTGAAGAGAGATGTGGCGGCCAGGACCTCTGGTCCACCACTCTGTAAGGGCGTGAACCACAGCCAAGGAATAACCCTGGCCGGAATGCACGGATGCATCGAGCAGACTCCCCAAAGCCTTGGTGGAGTCTGACAAGATAACAATGTAGTCACAGTTGTCCATGGCACAAGCCCGGACAATTGCAGTACGAAGGGAGTAAAGCTCAGCATCTTCTGCAAGAGCACTCCCGGCCGCGTAGCGAGATGCGTGCACCTCAGCTCCTTGGCGAAACACAAGCGAAGCTGCAATAGCTTGCTTGTTCCAGTCAGTGGGGTGACTACCATCGCCAACACAAACCAGAGTGGACGGTTCCCGCTTCGAAGCTTCCCAGAAGCGGTCTAACCATTCATGCCGAAGCCCAACCTTATCCTTGGGTGCCGGAGTGATATCAAAGCAAATTCCATGATGTAATTCAAGGAATCACCCTCCAGGATGAGCCTCTGGAGCAAATGGCTCCAGAGGCTCGCTGACTACATGGAGTGTGTCATCAACATCCATAACAGTGCCCCGCACCTTAGCACATTGTGGGGCAGTCATAAAAGTGGCAGAGCGAGGGTGAGGAGTCGCTCCTTTGGAAAAGGGTGCACTCAAAAGGGAGTGCACCGGATGAGTGTCCAAAAGGGCCACCATATGCAGAACACCTACTGCAGCAGCACATTTCAGGACTAAGTTGATGGGGACCAGGCCAGCAAGGGCCTCGATTCCACCAGTTGGGGAGGTGTGGAATGCACCGGTAATCCAGAGCGCAGCATGGCGTTGCATGCTGGTCAGTAGCTTAATGGTCCCCTGGCACTTAGCACCCTGGAAGAACCACAGTCGGAGGCCGTACGTTGCAATAGGCAACACACAAGACCTGTAAAGCAGATGCTTTTGCATGGGCGTGAGCCCCCTAGATGAGTTACCAAGCATCCTCATTGCCTTAATGGTGGTGAAGGACTTGGTGGAATAGTACCAGACATGTTCGTGAAATGTCAATTTCTGGTCAAAGAAGAAACCCAAGTACCGCCAGAACGGCTTGGGCGTCAGATGCTTGTCCTCGAACCACGGGCCAAATGAGGTGGTCCATGGCTTCAAGCAGCAGGCAGCGACTTGACTCTGTTTACAAGGGTCACTCGCGCCATCACTAACCATGCTCCCATTGGGGAGTACTACTCTCGATTCAACATCCCTGAATCAACCAGTTGTGAGTGCAGCTTCCACACCCAAACCTGTGACCACCTATTCTGATCGTGTCCCCAGCACGACTGTCACGACTATCCAGTTCATCTGGATCAGCTCGTATCCTTTTTGAAGGCTAACCCCATGGCATTCGCCTTCAACCGCCCCCCTCGGGGTGTCGGATAACTTGGTCGGGCAAGGTAGGTGTTGTTCCTGCTGGCTGGAGTCGGCGGCTTGGGGTGCACTCAGAACAGAGTCCTAATACTTGGCAGGCTTCGGCTTTGCTGGGTTGAGGGTGGGGGTCTTTGCTCTGGAGCTTCAGTGCTATCGACAGACAAGTGTTGACCCCCTGCTTCGGCAACCCGAAATGGTCTGCCTTCAGTGGCTAACACAGTATGCGGCATCTGGGCTGTTGGTTTGGCTGGGGGCCCCTTCGGTGCCCTCCATTACTTTGTTGGACCCCTCCCTTCAGTCGGGGCATCAATGAGAGTATGGGCCCAATGTTTTGTGGTCCTAAGTTGGCCCGTGAGAGCCAGTCTCACACTAGGCATAGTTTAATGGTAGATTACTTGGGTGTATGTACATCTGCGACTGGACTGCTTTCAGCACTGGTATATAAATCCTTGATTTAAAAAAAAAAAAAAAAAAAAAAAGTCAGATGCTTGTCCCGGGTGTAGGGAGCATACCCTAGATCTATGGACGGATTGAACTCAGAGTGAGACCGATCAAAATGGAATAACTCCATTTTGTTGTGCTCAAGAGCGAGGGTGAACTTTGTGAAGAGTTCGAAAATCACCGCATAGGACCTCTTCAGGGCGATGCAGTTGGTGTCGAGCATCTTTGACTGCACAATGAGCATGCTGTCATCGACGTAAGAGAGCAGAGTGGTATCAGAGACTGACTCATTCTGCATGAAAAGCTTCAGCACTGGTGCAAGGAAGAGTGCCGAAAGTACCGGGGACAAGGCAGATGCCCCACCCTGACATCAGCTTGTCGGGGGTCAGATTGAAAACTGTTCCAGGCATAAGACATGGAACGGCCGACCAGGTATGATGAAAAGAATTCCACCATGTTAGGAGGGAAGCCCTGCTTCCTGAGGATCGCAATCAGCACTTCGTGATTGAGGGAAGGGAAGAACTGTGCCACGTCGAAGGCAATGACACTGGTTTTTAAACCGCAAGCCCATCCTGCACGCACCAGGTGCGTGAGGAGCAAGCCTGCATCCTCAGTGGAGCGCTGACGCACACCACCAAGTTGATTAGGGTGAAAGATATCGTGCTTAACAGCATCGAATTGAATGCGATTGGAAAGCATTTTCTCAACCAATTTGCCAAGGGTGTTCAGGAGCACAATGGGCCTGAATGCCTTAGGCGTGGAATATGAGGGCTTGTTCGGCTTAGGAATAATCACCGACAAGGACTCCTTGAAATGAGTCAGCCAATACCCAACCCGAAGGCAGGCATTGGCTAACTGAACGAACACCTGAAGACAGTGGTCGTCATGAATAATGGCCTTAAGGTGTGACCACTTAATATGATCAGGACCCAGCGCTGAGTTGTTAGAGCAGGATGCCAAGGCCTCCCTCAATTCCAACAGTGAAAAGGTGGTCCACTCTCGCACTTCCATATCGGGGAGGGAGGTGAGACCACTAATGTCATACGTCCGGTCAGAGGCCGAATTGTATATGCCATGAAGGGCGTCCCAGAGGGAGGGCATATCATGGCAGGGCTGCCCATTAAATTGGATAGCCTCAGAGGGTGGTAACTTGCACTGCTGGATCCAATTCATAAGATCCCAGGGGCGCTTGTTGGTAGTAGCAACTTCAGTGATGCATTCATCAAAGAACTTGCGCTTAGCAGCTTTGACAGCTTTGCGGAAAATTTTATGGTTATTGCGAGAGTTATCTCGCTGATAAGCATCGAAGGAATCCTCACATGAATTGTCCACCAAGGATGGGAGTGAGGGGAAATACGAATTGCTTTGGAGTACTTTTGCCAAGCATCCGAGAAGGCAGAAGCCACATCCAAAGATACAGCCTCCACCTGATCCAGGGTGTCGATTGGCGCAAAGGGATCAATGCCCTTGAGCTTCTCAATGATGGACAGCAAGAAGTCATCCAATTGATCTGGTGGCAGTGAGCGCATCGGAACCATAGCTGCCGCCAGGGCAACAGAAATAGAGCAAGCCAGCGGAACATGGTCCGATGGCCCATGCCACAGTTCCCCTCGCTGAGTGCCTGCAGACAACTCCTCAGTAGGCTGAACGAATATGAGGTCGATGACCGACTCTCATAAAGATGGGTTCCCAGGGATGTGAGTGGGACCCGGATTGACTGGGAGAGAAAGCATCAGTCCCAGTGTAGCTGCCATGTTCAGCAGGTTATTGGCGGTCGTCCGATGATGCAGGACACCAGGGTCCCACTTATTCGAATGACAGTTGAAGTCACCCCCTATGTAATGAAACATTGGGAGAAAGTCGGCCTGCTCAGTGAGCAAGTCGATAGCTGTGTGCTTGTCATTGGAATACACATTCAGTAAGTTAACAACAGTGTCCCCAGTAAACAGAGAAACCACCATGATGTCATGGTGATCTATAAGATCTCGCCGCAAGGCAGGGTGCCAGGGGTTCAGCCTCATCGAAACGTAGGTCAGAACGCATGGCCGGAGCCCAGTGGGGTCAGGCCGAACCATTACCTTCCAATCAGGGTGGTTCGGTGCACCAATGACTGCCTCACCTTTGGTATCTCTCAAAGATGGGGCACGTCATATCTCATGCCAAGGTGGCTCTTGCAAGAATATAATGTCAAAAGAATCTTTTAGACGGTCTAGAAGTACATCGATATGCCCATAATTCTGGTTACAATTGTACGAAATGATTCTAACATCCTCCTTTCTTCTCATTATCGAGCTAGGGGAGGGACATTAGATGTCAAGGTCTGGAGTGCGCGCTTATCACATACCTCACAGTATTTGGCAACAATCCAATCATGATCGAAGCAGTGTTCCCAGAACTTGCAATTGCGTCCTGTGGCAGGGTGCTCGCCCCGGCAATTGGGGCAATGGGGCAAATGCTCGAATCCAGCCATTAGAAACTCTGCCTTGCTTGCCTTCAAACTCTGTGCGCTTCTGTCTTGCATGAAGGTTGAGCAAGTCAGGGTTCTCTGTCATTGAGAACAACACTGTTAGAACAGTAGCTAGAGATACACGAGAGCTGAAGTTGTTGTCCACAAACTGAGCAAACATGGAAAAGGGGATATTGGGGAAGTCCTGGGTTTTAGACATTGCAAAATGTGATTGAACTGGGTTTGATCACATTCTAGGGCCTGAATGATCTGTGAACTCAAAAAGAAGCAAAATGCTAAACTAAGCTAAACAACAACTAGCTAACCCAGGGGTCACCTTCAGGTGTAGCCTGAGTATTATTGTCCACTGTATTAGTTGGACAACCTTCCTTACTAGCAGCAGCTTAAGGCTGGGCCTGGCAAGGGTTGTAAAAAGTGGAGGAAAGCTAAGAGTCCTTAGATGATTTAAAAAAGTGAGTTCACAAATCACACAATTGCTGCGCTCAAATCCTAAAGCACAGTATGCAGTTGAGGCACAGTGTGAGGGAATGTGTCAAGTTCTGATGCCCCAAAATAAGCACATCAATGCATGAAACTGATGAGCTATCACAAGCTGAAGTTGAGAGTGAGTTACTAGCATATTGGTGAAATAGTTAAGTACTTGCCTGAAGTCTGGGGTGGTTGACTGGGGTTGTCTGGTAGAAGCTGGGGGTTTATATACCTTTAGCCAGTCCATTTCCAAAAGAGGAAGTTCTAAAAATAAGATGTCTACACATAAGATTGATATCTGATAAAAACAGACATATGCAGATAAGAGGATCTGATCTAATCTGATAAGATAAGGTGTATACCCAAAATATAAACAAGAGAAATCATTTCACTCTAACATTATCAAAGGTTTCAATTTGAAGTCAGATCAGATGCTAATTTGCACTTTGTATATATGTTACTTACATTTTTTTGAGACACCCATGCCAGTTTCCTTTACACAAGTCAGAAATAGTGTTAAAGCACCTGTGAGGAGCATGTATACCAAAATCAACTTGAGCCTAACATGTCAACAAAGATATTAAGTCAAAGTTGGATTTTTTTTTTTTTTTTTTTTTTAAATCAGGGATTTATATACCGGTGCGCGAAAGCAGTCCGGTCGCAGATATACATACACCCAAGTAATCTACCATTAAACTACGCCTAGTGCGAGACTGGCTCTCGCGGGCCAACTTAGGACCACAAAGCAGTGGGCCCATACTCTCGTTGATGCCCTGACCAAGGGGAGGGGTCCAACAAAGTAAAAGAAGGGCACCGGAAGGGGGCCCGCCAGCCAAACCCGACAGCCCAGGATGCACGCATACTGTGTTAGCCACTGAAGGCAGACCATTTCGGGTCGCCGAAGCGGGGGGCCACACTTGTCTGTCGATAGCGCCAAAGCTCCAGAACCCAGACCCCCACCCTCAACCCAGCAAAGCTGAAGCCCGCCAAGTATTAGGACTCTGTTCTGAGCGCACCCCAAGCCGCCAACTCCAGCCAGCAGGAACAACACCTACCTTGCCCGACCAAGTTATCCGATACCCCGAGGGGGCGGTTGAAGGCGAATGCTGTGGGGTTAGCCTTCAAAAAGGAAACGAGCTGATCCAGACGAACTGGATAGTCATGACGGTCATGCTGGGGACACGTCCGAAACAGGTGGTCGCAGGTTTGGGTATGGAAGCCGCACTCACAACTGGTAGATTCAGGGATGTTGAATCAAGAGTAATACTCCCCAATGGGAGCATGGTTGGTGATGGCGCGAGTGACCCTGGTGAAGAGGGTCAAGTTGCCACCTGCAGCTTGAAGCCATGGACCACCTCGTTTGGCCCGTGGTTCGAGACGACCCCCGTCGAGGTCGGTGAGTGACAGAAATTGTCGCCCTGAGTATGAGGGTTGCTGGAACAGCTCTTGCCAGCCTTCCCCCGGGTTTGTTAGAGTGACTCTCACATGATATGTTACATGTCATGGAGTAGTTACATTGTAGCTAAGTCCACCTGAAGTCCTTAGTTCTTAACTCTGGACTTCAGGTGAGTAGTACATAGTTTCTCCTTGTATTTAGACAGTTCTTAACTCTGGACTTCAGTCCTTCTAACAGGTTATGGGCCCCGGCATCTGAGACTGCAGGAATCAACTCTATTCATTTCCTTTGCACTCTAGCAGATTGCCGCTTCGCAACTTCGATACACACACACATACACGTTCCTGGCCACGCCTATGCAGTTATACGCAGATAGCTACCCGGACAAATGTGCAAACTGCGTTTCTTCAATTTGACCATTGAGGACTCCATTCAACTTCGCTTCACAATGTACCCATTCGTTCTCGCACACATTCACCACTTCGCATACTGAGTACTGGTATTACCGCTATTCACGTTGCCTTGTTTCACATCGTTCCAACTGCTGGTCCTCGAGTTATCATTGAAGATTGTCTTGCATCTCACCTCAGTGAGATCAGCACTTCGTGTTAGAGTGACTCTCACATGATATGTTACATGTCACAGAGTAGTTACATTGTAGCTAAGTCCTCCTGAAGTCCTTAGTTCTTAACTCTGGACTTCAGTCCTTCTAACAGGTTATGGGCCCCGGCATCTGAGACTGCAGGAATCAACTTTATTCATTTCCTTTGCACTCTAGCAGATTGCCGCTTCGCAACTTCAATACACACACATATACACGTTCCCGGCCATGCCTATGCAGTTATACGCAGATAGCTACCCGGACAAACGTGCAAACTGCATTTCTTCAATTTGACCATTAGGACTCAATTCAACTTCACTTCACAATGTGCCCATTCAGTCTCCACACATTCACAACTTCGCATACTGAGTACTGGTATTACCGCTATTCACTTGCCTTTTCACATCGTTCCAACTGCTGGTCGTCGAGTTATCATCGAAGATTGTCTTGCATCTCAACTCAGTGAGATCAGCACTTCGTTCATCTTTGGCATTTCCTCGCCTACGCCTTGCCGCATTCTTTGCAAGTGGACTATCTGTTACGGGTCACACCCTTGACATGCCTGCTTCATTGCATCCTCATTCGATCACCTCGTCATTCACAATCAACACTTATTCCTATAAAGTGTCAACTCTACTACTTTGCCTTTTCGCCTTTTCAGCCTCATTCTGCCCACTATGAACACCAACTCCACTCCTACCTTCCACAAACTCTCTGACACCAACTATGGCACCTGGAACGGTGAAATGGAGGCCTGGTTCCATGCAACTGGCCTGTGGCGCATAGTGTCTGCTAAGCAAGCTAAGCCCAGAATTTCAACCTCACCCACCGACTCAGACCTTGAAAAAGTGGAGATTTGGGAGCAGAAAGCAGACAAGGCAGCTGGGATACTGTTCTTGATGGTGGAGGCACCACAGAGGGTGCATTTCAATGGAATCAGAGACGATCCAGTGGCAATGTGGAAGGCTTTGGAGGACATCCATTTGCAGAAGAAGCCAGGTTCTAGGTTCAATGCCTATGATGACCTATTCTCCATTCGCAAATTAGAGGAGGAATCACTGCAGGCCCTTCTCAATCAAGTTGACACTGCTCTGCAGCAAATTAGGGACCTCAGACCGAAGGATTTCACTCTGGAGAAGTTGGATGAGGAGTTGGCTTGCATGGCACTCATTAGGGCACTCCCTGATGAATACAGCGCATTTGTGTCATCTCTACTGCTCAAGGACTCCCTCTCCAAGTCTACTCTTCAAGCTGCATTTGTTACAGAGGATATACAATGCAAACGACGTGCAAATGATGCTATATCAGTTGGGAGCGCTCTGGCTGCTTCCTCTGACTCTGGGAAGCGTCCCTGCATCTTCTGCAATGACCCAGCGCATGGAATCAAGGATTGCGATGTTAGACTTGCACAAATAAGCAAGGATCTGTGTAGTTAACACAGCTCAACCAACTAGTATGCTCAAGTACAGCAATCACTGAGAATCACAGAGTATAACTCAAAATGCTTATAACTTGTTCAATTCAAATCGTAGTGTCTTGCTTTCGCTTGACATAGTAGGAAACATAGTATCTAATGTAGCTACGTGCCCAAAAACCGCGAGGCGTGACAAAACACCCAAAATGTGGACAATTCGAAAATGTCAAAACACAAACGTACTTTAAATGCCATGTATGCTATATCACTAGAACCGGATTTTCGACCTGATTTCAGATCTCAAATCCGTTTTCCGAAATTCTAACTCTACGCCGAGTAATTCGCAAAATACTAGTGAAAATGCGACCAAAAGCAGAAACTTAGTAAACTACAAGTGTCCAAATGAAGTGAAACTAATTCTAAGTCTATTCTAAAGCTAATCTAATGTTTATAGAACATTGTTAGAAGTGTTTGATCACTACTTCTAACACAACCCCCTGATGAAACACTTCAACAATTCAAAAGGAGATGGAGCATCATTCACTCCATATCTTCCACACAACCCCCTGATCGAACATCTCCCATTACCAATCCCATTAACTCTCTAAGCTTCTTCACTTGGGGCTTAGGCAGTGCCTTGGTCAACAGATCTGCAGGCATGTCCTCTGTTCGAATATAATGGGGCAGAATCCTTTTCATCTCTACCTGATCCCGCAACCAGTAAAAGCAAAGATCCAAATGCTTCATTCGCCCATGATGTTCTGGATTCTTTGCAACAGACATGGCTGACTGATTATCCATATACAACTTTGCAGGTGTAGTAGGATGATAGCCCAATTCCTGTAACAGATTCTGCATCCATCTTATCTCCATGCCAGCAGCTCCTCCAGCAATGAACTCTGCTTCTGTTGTCGACCTAGTGACCACAGGCTGCAGTTTGCTTCGCCATGAAACAACCCCTGAACCAAGCTTAACCATGTATCCACTAGTTGATTTGCCACAGTCCTTGTCCCCACCATGATCAGCATCACAATAAGTTGCAAACAAGTGATTGCCAATCTCTTCATCAGGACCATACTCTAGCTTCATATCAACTGTGCCCTTCAAATAGCGGAACAGGTGTCTGACAGCCTTCCAGTGGGTCATTCCAGGATTGGAATTAAAGCGGGCTAATACACCAACAGTGTATGCAATATCAGGACGAGTCATGGTAGCCAGATACATGAGGGATCCAACGGCGCTTATGTATGGGATGTCTTTCATTTCCATCACTTCATCCATAGTCTTAGGACTTTGCTCAGAGGTCAACTTTGAACCAGGCACCATAGGTGTGCCAATTGGTTTGCAATCAGCCATATTGAACTCTTCCAGCTTATTGATGATGTACTGGCGCTGAGCCAGGTACAATTTGCGATTCTTGCGATCTCTGGTTACTTCAACACCTAATAAGAAGTGGGTTTCACCTAGATCTCTTAGTTTGAATCGCTTGCCGAGTTCAATTACAAAGTTGTCCAGCAATTCCTTTGACTTAGATGCCATAGTAATGTCATCAACAAAGACAGGTACTATGACTTTGATGCCATCTCGGTCATAGATGTAGAGTGAGGCATCACTATAGGTCTTCCTAAACCCAAGATCAGACAGCACCTTTCCTAAGGTCTCACCCCACAAGCGTGAAGCCTGCTTTAACCCATACAGGGACTTGTTGAGCTTACAGACATGATTCTTTCCACCCTGCTTGAATCCCTCTGGCTGCTGCATATAGATCTCCACATCAATATCACTGTTAGTGAATGCATAGGAGATATCTACTGAACGCAATTCCATATCCTCAATAGCAGCCAGAGCTAACACAACACGCACAGTTGCCTGACGCATAGTTGAAGCAAAGGTTTCAAAATAGTCCTGCCCAGGTCGCTGGCTAAAGCCCTTTGCAACCACACGTGATTTGAATCTCTCAATTGACCCATCTGCATTGTACTTGGTTTTAAATACCCATTTACACCCAATAGCATTCTTATCCTCAGGAAGCTCCACAATAGTCCATGTTCCATTTTCCAGATGCCAGTTGTATTCTTCCAACATGGAAGCCTTCCATTTATCAGACTCATCAGATGAAATAGCCTCCTTATATGATTGAGGGTCAGGTTTGCCACCATGCACAACATGTGCATCTTCAAAATCCTCATCATCATCATCCCCATCATCAAGGTCAGGGTCAGGTACTGCTGATGTACGATTGCGAGCAACTGTCCACCATTCAGTAGGAGGATGTGGGGCACGTTTAGACCTTCTCAGAGGCAATGGCCTATCATCAGAGTCTGATAACTCAACTGGATCAACCTCATTTCTGCGGCGGTGTCTAAGTCTAGGAACAGGAGATGGCAGTGCTTCATGCTCTTCTTGAGGATCATCATCCAAATATTCAAGCCCAGGTGATTCAGCTCGTGGTTCATCAAGTTCAGGTTCTGGTTTGACTTCTTCTGGTTTCCTAATAGCTGGCTGACGCACAGGCTGTACAATGGGTTCTGCTGTAGGCTGAACCTCTAATTGCGGCAGAAGATTGTCACTGACATTAGATGGTGCATCATCATTTTCCTGCATTGGAACCAGTGGGCGTGGTTCTGTTGGAGGAGTTCCTGAATCTGAATTAGGTCCTTGCAATAGTTGGCCACCAAATGTGTAGCGCTCATCAAAATCTGCACGTTCACAGATAATGATCTTCTTAGTTACCGGGTTGTAAAACTTCCATCC
>JADNYJ010000733.1:0-14742 GCA_015501075.1 Gymnopilus junonius | reverse complement strand
TCCATTCCTAAAGTCAAGTCCTTTTCAAAAAATCTGAGACTTATCAGCACTGGTTCCATTCACACTCTCCTCTCAAGATTATGGCTTCACTTTTATTCAACTCCAGTGCCTACAGAACTTTATGAGGAAATCATTGACAACAAGGAGGTTTATGCAGACCTTGAAAATGCCTGCACAACTCTAAAGGCAACAGCAGTGAGCAAAGTAGGTGATATCTTCTCAGGTGTTACTTGCTAACAATCTTCCTTTCTCTCAGAATGAAACTCCAGACCCTGTTTGTGCATATCAAGATATTATGGTCCCCGGTGTCAAGCCTACTCCACTCATCCATCTCACCCTTCACATTCTTTCAATCTGTCCAAATTCTGCTTCTTGCAAGTGCTGATTTTCAACCTTCAGCCTGATCCTTATGAAACTGTGAACTCAGCTTGGCAAGCAATGAGTAGTTGACCTAGCTGAATGCAAAATGCATATCAGAGATGAGCATTTGTGCAACAATACCAAGCAACATCTTCAGAAGAGGGCATTTGGAGTTAGGGAATAGCAGGGGTACAGCATACCCCAGGGGTCATGCTCAGTAACACGAAAGTCGGCTTTAGTCAGGCAAATTCAACAAATAGTCCACAGAGGCGTTTTTGTTACATCAGGTCCGAGCAAAATCTGACTAGGTAAGTCGGACAATAGTCAATCAATATCCAGTCGAGCTTCGGCTACAAATCTATGCCAGTCAGTAAATAGTCGGTAAATAGTTGTACTTCAGTCGACATTTCTTGTCATACAGAACTTGCTCAGATTCTCCTTATTTCCACAGCCAATTTCCAAATGTATACTCAACAAATTGAATCATATTTTAGCTGGCTAAATAAAGAATAGGTATAGTTACTCTACAATTGTAGACTACTGTAGTGAGTCGATCCGGTATGTACGCTCTGACTATTACACTATTACAAGGACTTAGATCCAACAACCAGGGGATACAGCACTACTCACAGTGTCCTGTAAAGGTATTGACCAGTGTCGGAAAGGCATGGCTCGATGTGTCAACCCATGGGGCCCCGACATCCTTCAGGCCTACAAAATGTATGTATCAGTGGGTATCCATAGACAGAAAGGGCATTCCATACATACCTAGGTTTCAATTTCATCCTACAATGTATCTGCCATACAATTGAAGTGCCTTGCTGTCCTCCTACATTGAACCTCACATTGCGTGTCACAGGTTGCAGGCGGATCCTTTGAACGAGAGTTAAGACACGAGAGAGGTGTAACTATATCTCATGACATACCAATGAAGTGGAATGATGCTTGTTGTGCAGGGAAATAGGAGGGAATGGGGACAGAGGGAGTTATGGGGACAGAGGGAGGTAGAAGAAGGGAAGATGAGAAGTCGACGCCAAGTTCTCAGCCTGTGAATTTCAACAAGCAGTTCACGTGCTAAGGCCAAACATGCTTAACTAGGCTCGACTTGAAGAGATTCGAGAATGCGTAAGTCCAATGTGGATGAGGAGGTTAAGTCTCCATTGTGTTGACTATAATATGACCATAGTCCAACTACATAGTCACCATAATTGTCTTGCCAAGGAAACTACATGAAGTCATGACTTTTTGATGACCAAGTGATAACTTCTGCCAACTGGAGTCTGACTTTGACTGACTTTGCTTTTTACTGAGGGTCATGGGTAAGGGTACACGAGGGTAAGGGTAAGGGTCTGAAATATCATACCCTTGACCCTTGAGCAGTCCCTCACCCAAATAGGTAGATTTTATTAAATAGAACATGTATCATGTAGAATGTGGTTCAGATTCACAAAAAAAAGTGCAAAACATTTACACTCTTCAGTATTCCATTCATTTGAGCAATGTCAGTCAAGATTGAACAAATATTAGACTATAGTCACTTGATTTTCTATCAAATGAATGCTCAACCTATGTATGGAATTATATAGCTTGTAATAGGGCCTCATTTGTATTATTTATTCTTGAAATCTTAAGTTATTGTATACCAATTACTACATGTACCCCTACCAAACCCCTACCCCTACCCCTACCCTTCCATGCCCTTGACTGAATGACCCTTGGGTACAGGGGTAGGGGTTTTGGAGGGTAAGGGTAAGGGTCTTCACCTGGATACCCAGGGGTTACCCCTGCCATTCCCTATTTGGAGTAGGTGCAGAGCAATCAGCCCTTTCAGTTCCAACCTCAGAGGCTCCAGAAAATCCTCTGGCCATTATTCTGAGTTTCCCAAATTTTCTTCTGTTGCTGGACTCGGACATTCCACCTGAGGCTTTTAATAACTCAACCTCCAGAACAGAAACATTGGACTACAAGGTCCCTTTGTACTCTGACCTCCAGGCTTATTCAAATGCTTGATGAGGATGTCAATGTCAATGAGCCTAAACAGGGGACAGCTTCAGGCAGTGGCCTCAGAAGTGAAGGCTAGATCAATTGTTTGACTTTTCAACAGGCCATTGGGTTGGCCACTCTCAGCGCAGCACAATAGGAAACCTTCAAGATGAGCTTGAATTTTATGATCTGCTTGACATAGGACACTGGGGGGGATCCTGATTTGACTATGACATTGATGATTGTGTTGCAAGTCTACTCAATGAGTAGATGCACTATCTATTTTGGTAAGACAAGTTTATCCAGTTCTAAAATCTACCCTTCAGCAGTTCCTCTGTAGTTTTCAAAATTATGACTCTTATAACCTGTACAATATATTTAGTTTGCCCCAATGAATCGCCTCTGTTTTGCCCAATAATTTTCTGAGAACTGGAGTCTTAGAGGAAGGGAAAAGAGAACCACTATTTAAATGTTGCATTCACCAGGAGCACTACTAGAGACAAAGTCCAGCAATTACATCAACTATGGCAAATGCGATCTCAACACTTTCACCTTGTGATATGTCCCAGACACACTGTGTTGGCATGTGCTGTGTTTCACATATTATCCACCTTCTTGTGCATTACACAGACCAGGACCATTCATTCCCTCACTTCATCAATTTTGAAGACATAACTGACTTCACTGAGAAAGTTATTGTATGGTGGGATTCTGATTCCAAGGAAACAATGAACAATGATGTGTGCTGGAGAGGGTCAGTCTTAGTCAATGGGAAGTGGATGCATGCATGAATCCATGTAGCTACACATGTACAAGTCGTCTAAGTGGAATGTAGGCAGGGGGCTGTTGCCAAACATGCGCAAAGCCTCAGATCGGCCTTATCTCACTGATTGGAGTGTCTGCTCAGCCCGACACTCCATGTGCCCCCCTTTTCTCATGGCAGCATCCTTGTTGCCTCTACAGCTGCCTGATCTCCCAGATCCTGTGTAATGGATGACTGTGGTGCTGCTTCTAGTGGTGCCATGTGAGTTGCCTGTCCAGGAATGGTGTGTGTGCCCTCTTCTGTTCTCTGGTTCGAAATGGCCTCCTCTTTGCCTTTCTTTTGTCTCTCTTCTTCCTCTTTACAATGCTCCTCAACTAACTTTTGTTCTTTAGCTAGCTTGCTACCCTCTTGCAGTATGAACCATTGTAACTGCCTTGCACTGAATGATCCTGGGATAGCCTGTCCTCCCAATGACTCCAAGGTATATGAATTGAGATTTCTTGACACAATTTGTTGGGGTGTGGATCATTTCGGGAGCAATTTGCACTCCATCTTGAAGGTATAATCTAAATGACTTCTGTAGATTTGCACAAGCTGACCCTTAGAAAAGATGACTTCACCTGGTTTTTGTGCAAGAACCTGCCTATCAAATGCCACTTTTCTTTTCAAGGCATGCACTACTGCCTCGGCATATCTGTCAAGGCATTGTTGGGTGACATAAGCCATTTGGGTGGTTATATCCAGTTCTGTGAGAGGTTCTGTTGCATCTATCACATTTGTCAGTTTGGTATTGACAATGAGCCCCAGCAATAATTCTTTTGGCAAGAATTTCAGGGCAGGAAGGAGTCACCAGTTGAGGATTTTGATCGCTTCATCAAATTTGTCAGGCCATGTTTTTGGTATGTCCTTGGTCTTGGTCTTGTTGAGTTCCTCATTGTTTAAGTCCAGTGCGCATAGTTGTTTGAGGATGTGGAGCAGAAGTTTATTGGCTCCCTCGACCAGGCCATTAACCCATGGTGAATAAGTGGTGATGATGTGAGTCTTTGTGCCCCATTGTTCACATAGATCATGCACCTCCTTATTATCAAAGTGTTTCCCTCTGTCACACATGAATGTATCTGATGGAGCATAACCTTGAAAGATTTGGTTCAAGCTGTCCTTCATCGTTTTTGCACTGCTGTGTGTCTTGTATTTGAAGCCCCAGAGATGCTGTGAATAGGTGTCAAGGTATAGTCCAATTGTATGATAGCCACCCTTGCCATTTGGCATTGACAGGTAATCACCGACAAGTAACTTGAAGGGGTGGCATCTTGTGATTGGGTCCAATAATGAATGAAGGTGTGTCCTGCTGAAATTCTTGCAGTATCTGCAGTCAATGATCCCTTTAATGATTGACGCATCCAGGCCCAGGCTCCATATGTGATCTAGAAGTGATTTTTTGATTTTGTCACGATGCCAATGGCCATTCTTCAAGTGTTCTTCCTTTGCCCATTGAGTAGCTTCCTCTCTAGTAATGCACTCGACTTTTGACCATGCCCTTGTCTTGTGTCCTCCAGCTATTCTCCACAGCTTCCCATCCTCTATCAAATACTCAGAAGCTCTGTGGTGAGCTCACTTCCACTGCCACAGGCTTACACCTTGGTCAAGTTCTAAAATTGCATCAATAACCTCCATGAATATTGGTTCATCCTCAAAGCATTCTCAAAATTTTGTCATTTCTGGTGTATGGGCATCAGAGATGTGGAATATATCATGAGTCAGACCTCTTGTAGTTTCCCAGTCTTCTGATACTGTCCATTCACTGCCATCACCCTTCTCATGGGGTGTTCCTTCGCATGCCTGACTCAGTCCATCTGCAACTACATTTAGGCATCCTGGGACATGTCGGACATCTATTATTTAGTAAGCTAGTATTCCATCTAGCCAACATGCATGTGTTGCACTTAGCTTGTCATTCATTAAATGGTCACGTAGAGCCTGGCAGTCAGTCTCGATCTCCACAGGGAAACCATACACTATATCATCGAATTTGTCTAGTCTGAATTTCAGTGCAGCAAATTCCAGAAGGAATGGTTTGTACTTCTCTTCTGTTTTTGATGTCCGCTTAGAAGCAAAGCCTATTGGATGTAAACATTGAACCACCTTCCCACTTGGGAGAATATGGTTAAACTTCTGTGTTAGTACTGCTCAAATGCATCCTTGGAACCATCTGTTGTGATTATGAAGGGTGTACCATCATATTTTGGTCCTCGGAGGACTGGTTCTGATGTCATGGCTGCCTTCAGGTTGAGGAAGGCTTTTGTATGTATATCTGTCCATCTGTCTGCAAGCTTATGGTTAGCCATTATTCATCAATAGATGGTTTTTGTGTATTTCTCTGGAAGTTTTACTTCTCTTATGAGATCTCAAAGTGGTTGTTCTTTCTTCATGTAACCTAAGATTAGGTCTCGGAACCATCCTGTGAGGCCAAGGAAACCTTGTAAGGCTGCTGCGTCCTCTGGGATTTTCCAATTCACTATTGCTGTAAGTTTCTTCAGATCAGGCTGTATGCCTTTAGGTCCTATAGTTGCACCAGCAAACACCATTTCCATCATAAAGAATTCACACTTAGCTGCTGAAAGGGAGAGACCACATTCATGGATCCAAGTGAAAATCCATCTCAATTTGTCTAGCATTTCATTGAAGGTGTCAGCTGCTGCGCTGCCATCATCGACAAAGAGTTCCATTGTCTTGTCAGCCAGTAAGTCATAAAGGTGTTGGCCTGTCATGTTAGCGAAGGACGACAGGGCACCAGTGAGTCCAAAAGGCATTTGTTTGTATTGGAAATACCCTCAGCCTTCAACATAAAAGCAGGTGTAAGGCCGGGATTCTTCTGCAACAGTGAGAGCATAGAAGCCTGCTGCAAAATCGAAGCCAGAGACCCACCTATGGCTGCTTAAATGTTGTTGCTTTGCTCATATGTCCCCTTGCGGCATTGGTGCGACCTGAGTAACTTTGTTAATTTGTGCAAAATTTTGACATATGTGCCATTTTGGTTCCTCCAAGTTCTCCCTATCATCAGGCATTGGTGCTGTTCATGGTGGTAAGTCAAATTTGGGTTCCATTCTGTGCACTATGCATTCATCATTGACTCTGTGTTGAAGTTCCTCAAGAATGAGACCTTTTCCTTGATGTGCTTTTTGTGCTAGCATGGTTGGTGAAACACATTTGACATCTTCTGGTGCACAGGGTTCGATGATATTGGCCTCCAACATTGTATCAATGCTATCATAGAGGTATCTTCACTGTGGTGGTGTCAGTGGTTTCTGATGTACCTTTTTTGAGAATGTTGCATCCAGTGATATGTTCAATTGATGAACTGCATCTTTGACAGGCAAAACTTCATGAACTGAAAGTGCAAATATGTCAGCAAAGTCACTAATGAGTTGACATACTGTGCTGTGCTCTTTCTTGCTAAGGTCAGTTCCAATTGTAATGAGCTGTAATATTTCATTGATGTGCTCTGGTTTGAAAGGTTGTGTTTGACATGTGAAGAGAGTGTCATCTTTTGATGGTTCTATGTTAATTTCAACAATTGATTCTTCTCCTTCAAATGGTTGTTCATCCTCAGTGATGACACATATTGGGGCTACCTTGCTTGATTGATCTGTCTGGTTAGTGTGCTTCTCATCTTCCAGCAATTGTACTTGGTTTTGAATGACGACACATCCATTGGCTCCTTTCAGTGTGATTTCATCAGTGTTGTAATCATGAACAGCTTTGAATGCTGTGAGAAGTGTTTTGCCAAACAAGAAGTCCCAAGTCCCTCCACTGTCAAAGACCTCGACAGATCCGAGTGTGCTGATGCCCTCTACCTCGATTTCACCTTCCCATCCTCCAGCTGATTTCACAATAGAGCTGTTTGCCATGCATAATTGTAGTGACAAAGGTGCTAGCTTACCCAGCCTGTGTTTTCTCCTCTCAAATGCTGCTGTCGACATTGCCTTTTTCATTGAGCCCTTGTCAAAGAGTGCCCATATTCATGCTGTTTCACCCTGTGGTCCCTGAAGCTGAATCTGGTGAATAAATGGTCTTGTCTCATCTCCTTTGTTTAAGTTTGCACCCAGGGCATACAGGTTAATGATGTCTGATTCGGAAGCAGTTGAAATTACATGTGAAACCATATAGATTGCTGATTCTGCAACTCTGACTTCCTGCTTGTCCTGTCCATCATTCTTGAGGGCCGTCATTTGGGTGCTTACACAGATGACCCTTCCTCGTTTCCCTGCTTGGCTTGCCAAATGTTTCCATAGTCATCAACAGCCACTAGTTGGATGCTTGCTGTTGGTCTTGGTTCTTTAAGAATCTGGGTGCAAATTGAATGCCACACTTGCTCATTGGTGTGAAGGGGGCGATGGCCCCTGCAACCGGCACCATCTTTGCCTCCAATGTGGCCAATGAAGCCGCATGTAAAGCACTCCCCTGAGTTGACTGGGGCTGTACCTGGTCAGAGTGGAAAGGGTGTTGACTCTGTGATGCGAATTGCCACTCCATGCATTTTGAACCAGTTGGCTTGTTGGGCTGCATGGGCTTGTCAGCCTGCGTCCATATCTGGATGTTGTGGGTACTTCTGGAGCTGTTGGTGAAGGGCTGCTTTGTCAGCTGGTGTGGGAGGTGGTTGTTTGGCAAAAGTATTTGGCATTGTATGGGTTAGCATGCTGGAACTTCTGTGCCCTCCTCCCATAATGGCTTGCTGAGGTGGCGGGTTCAGTGTCGAAGGTTGGTTTCCTAGACTGAGTGATGCCAGTTGTTGCTGAAGCTGCACTGTCAGTGAGGCATGGATTAGGTCTCCCAATTGTCATAGTTGCATCTTGATCGCATCCTGGTCTGCCTGCTCCTTCTTCCAGGTTTCAGTGCCTTCCCAGATGTAATCAATGTCGATGTCATGGATGGCTTTGAGGAATGCTGTCCAGTTGGCATGTCCACTGCCTATCTTGTCCTTCACCAGCTTTGGCAGCTCCTTACACACCCCCGAGATGAGTGTTGTCATGTTGTCCAACTTTGCGCCCTTGATGAGCACCTCCATCTTATCTGTCCATGCAATGTGTGAGTAGACTTCACATCCCATGATCTTCTCCTTCTTTCCAATATCCTCCATCTTCAACCTCAGCATCATGATGTCCTCCTCATATTCTTCCTTTGTCTTCTTTGCTGCTTTCTTCCTTGGCCATCGAACACAGAATGCAGCCTCAATGGCTGCTCAGTTGACTTTGTCGTTGGGTGGTAGGGCCTCGAACCATTCATCTGTGATGCTGTCAGCCTGCAGGTAGTTGGGGAATTGCTGCTTCTTGATGTCATCAGTGTTGTTGCCCATTCGCTGGAAAAAGGAGCATAGGAAGTCCTCAGGGTTCTCATCTTCCCTGTTGCTGTGGAACAGAGTGACATGCTCAGCTGACATTGTCTCCTCTGGAAGTGGTGGAGGTGGTGGAGGTGGCAGAGGTGTGAATCCTGGTTTTACTGGGGAAACTGACAGTGTGGATTTGAATGGAGTGGGTGGTGTGCTCGCATTAATGAGTTCAAAGTCAGATATGCATGAGCTTGGCCTTGCCGTGGCCATGGGTTCTGATGTTGATGTATTTCTGTTACTAAACTCGAGGCTTTCGTGTGTCATTTGACTCATTTCATCCCCCCATGATGCTGTTGGTCGTGGTACTTTCATGAATCACCCTGATGCATCCCGAGGTTGCAAGACTCGCTGCGTAGTATCATTATGTTCTATTTCTTCTGCCATGTGTCCTTAATGTCTAATTGCTGTCCTGTGTCCTAAATCCTATGTGTCATTGTTGCCTAGTTCCTTGTACATGTCCTTGTTGCCCAGTTCCTTTTATGATCAAGCTAGTGTAGTCAAATCACGGTCTCATCACCAGATGGAGAGGGCCAGTCTTAGTCAATGGGAAGTGGATGCGTGCATGAATCCATGTAGCTACACATGTACAAGTCGTCCAAGTGGAATGTAGGCGGGGGGCTGTTGCCAAACATGCGCAAAGCCTCAGATCGGCCTTATCTCGCTGATTGGAGTGTCTGCTCAGCCCGACACTCCAGTGCGCATTCTTCGAACTCGCAATTCCACTTCTGAGGGATTATACCCAGGTTAGTCATTCTCTCGAGTCCTTTCTTAAACTCACATTCATTGCAATGTCATTCTTTAAGCTCTCTAAGGCACCCGAGGATGATCTCAAGTGCGATGACCTCCCTCAACTCGTAGATTAAACAGATTTATTTTTGATTCTATCTACTGTACTTATTGAACTGGGGTCGCTAAGTTCGCAATCACATCAATCTTTGATCGCATTGATGTTTCTTTACCGAAAGTCTTACCAAATAAAGCATGGTGCCTGGCCATCAAGGTCGCATAGTCTGTTTCAGTTGGATTTGCGACTATTGAGTCTTAGCGGCGGACTATTCCGACTTAGTCCCCGACCCGCACAACACTGGTGCAAAACAATATGCAAGACACTGTATTGGAAGCATGGTTCCCTGATTAGATTCGCCAACAATGCTGGGTTGGCGAGTAACAAGTATGCATTATACATGGTTGCAAAGGCGGGTGCTCTAGGCAGTTTGAACAAAGTCAAGTGGCTAGGAGATAGAAGGTGGCATATCGACAGAAAAGTCTGGAGTTCTGCTGGGGTGACTGCTGGCATTGATTTGGCTGCTGAGTTCGCGAGGCAACATTTTGACAAGGAGATTGTGAAGTTGGCGGAAGATGTGACAGAGTACAAACCAAACCCTGCACACCCTGACCCGTTCATGCGAATTCTCGAAGGCATGAAGTTGGAATAAAATATACAGGCTCATAACTGTAGCAAATCTGCGTGTGCATTTGTAGAAAGGTATCACATGAACTCGGGCATGTTACTGACAGATTATTGCCAAGCGCAATGACAACTCAAGATTGCCCAGGCTGCGCAGAGGGTCGACGTTAGATCCTGGAATTTCGTTGTTCAGAAAAATAGTTGAAGGGAATCCGTTGTCCGTCTTGAGAGTACGACTTTGCTCATTCTCCTTTATCGTCGTAGTTCCCAAGTCTAGGGGTCGTGCAGTTCATGCAACAGTGCGTGTCTATTTTGTTGCAGATATCCCACCGTAAGGTCTATACTGGTGAGATTAAAACATCGGACGAAGGGCGCCAGTCTTTTGGGATACTGCGCAAGCTCGATCAGAACCCAGATGCGCAGTCGCGGCATAGAGCTACCGTCATAGAGATAGATCAGCCAACGTGAGATGACAATAGCCGGAGTGCCAAAGGCTAATGGTGCGGCCATAGAATGCCGATTATGAATATATCTGAATATGTCGGTAAAAGATGTGGGATCACTTCCTGCATGATATAAGTTAAGGATGAATACACGATTTCAAAACCAATCACAATAAATTCCACCCACCGACAATGGTCCCAGCTATTCACTTCGGTGTACTCCTCTTGCCCGACTTCCAGTTGCTAGATGCCGCGGGCCCCATCGACTATATCAATACCCATTCTAACGGCTACCTCAAACGCGTGCCGTTCGCTGAGTCCATGGCTGACAAGGCGCCGGTCATAGAGTGGCATTTCATTTCCACTGATCTCACTCCGATGCAACCCGCATCAGGTCCAGTGCAAGTCCCAACCAATACATATGACGATTGTCCTGAGCTCGACTACATCATTATCCCCGGACCAGATCCAACCGCCCCTCTCCCAGAAGGATGTGCATCCTTCCTTCAGAAACGTTTCGCGGACCCTAGATTGAAGGCTTTGTTGATGGTGTGCACAGGTTCTTTGGCAGCCGCACAAACCGGAATCTTGGATGGTCGCCAAGTTTGCAGCAACAAATATGTTCTCCGTGGTCTCGCAGGAGTTGGAATGTTAGACGGCTTGAAGAAAGTAAAATGGATTGGCGATAAGAGGTGGCATGTCGATGGGAAAGTCTGGAGTTCTGCTGGAGTAACATCTGGAATCGACTTGGCAGCTGAATTCGCCAGGCAACACTTCAATGCGGAAATTGTGAAATTGGCAAAGGAATTGGCGGAATACGAGCCAAACCCTGCACACCCTGATCCGTTTGGTTGGATGTTGGAGGGTGTTAAATTGGACTAAAGTTTTGAGCGTTAATATGAGCTGGTCGTTTAGTCAATTAGGATAGAGAAAAGGGATTGACAAATTTTCGCCTTTGCTTGGAATTTTGTTCTTTGTGGAAAATTTTGCTTCACGCCAAAACACTGTCAATGAACGTTGAACGACGCACGCCCCTAGAGCATGTAGAAAGGTATATTTTGAAGGCATATTAGAGCTCCGACTATGTACCTTCGTCTGATACCTTACCTTGACCTCAACTTCTAGGTCTCACTAGGTTGTAGGTTCGTCCTTTGTCTTGATCAATGGGTTATCATGTCAAACCACATTAAAGTCGTTTGATATTGTTACACTGTAATACTATATTCTCAGAATTTTAGCACGAAGCGATCCTGCGGGACATCGCCAAGGAGTCGGACTGACTCTGGCACAGGAAATATGGCCCAAGTTATCCCGTATGACGTTCTGGCGGAAATATTCCAGCGCTGTATTCACACGGACCCACTCAGTATTAGGCAGCCAAATATCACTCAGGGCCCTCTGCTCCTATGCCATGTAACTTCTCAATGGCGGTGATGAGGACCGCGAATTTGTCATTGGACTTTGTCTTCCGCAACGTATCTTGACTTAGACCATTTTTGGAGCAAAACTCTCCAGAAGATGTTTGGAGACAGACCACTGCACTGTCTCGCAAGGGATTCTCTTCTTATGCGTGAAGGCTATCGACGAAAAAAAGGCTTATTCCCGTCAGTATCCCTCACATTGATGTTCCAACCTGGGAATACGACATCCAGACACTTATCCCCGTAGACCCCATGCAAACCCTTCGTCGACTTTTCATTGAAGAAATTTGCCTCACTGTCTCCGACATTAATACGATGGTCCGATGGTCCCAAATGACGCACTTGTTTCTCCAGAACGTCTATTTTATCCAGAGCGCGTGGTTTTGCTTGATTCGCCAATGCACGAACCTGGTAAAGGGGACATTCATTATTACCATTACTACCGATGCTACAAACATATTTAACTCACCAATCACCGCTACCACTCTTCCTTGCCTCCGCCAACTGGATATTACAACTTTTGGTGTAGCCATCGAACAGCCGAATTTCTTCAATCTCCAATTGCCGTCTTTTAAATGCTTGCGCTTGGATATATTTCCACACCGGTCTCGATCTTACAACTCCATGGAATCCTTGCTTCTACCCCAGCTCTCGAAGAATTGCATATAGCGCCTAGCAATCCTTTCGACCCAGCATTAGGGCAGTTCAATATACCTGGCCCCAACCATGTCGTCACTCCTCCATGGACAATTGTACCAGGCCTTAAATTTATCCACCTAGGAGGATATGAACCTAGCACTACCGGACAGCGCGACCAAAGCGAGCTCATTTGGATCTCCCTTGTTTCTCCATGGTTTGACCTTGGCAGGCCAGGGAACCGAATCGCCCGCATAGAATTCAATCACAGCGGGGACGAAAAGCTTAGGGAAGAACTGGAACGTTTCATCACAGAGTTTCCACGAGAGGTTCCCCTGGGTGTGGAGATAGCTCTGAGAGAAGAAAATGCACCATTTCTATGGCACAGTCGGCAATCAGAGGGTAGTTTAATGGATTGTTTTGATGATACGCGGTTTCGACTGACTTTGTGAGACCGGGGATTCATCTCGGTTTGAATTAAACAGCCAATACTCACTTGAGGACTGAGGGTAAATCCATGGATTAGAATTCAAAATCTTGACATATGTAGGCTTGCTAGCCAGCCTCGTACATAAATCAGGAGCAAATAGAGTATACTGTATAGTTAAGAAGATGCCGTGTATTCCTATAGTTATATCCGTTAAATTTGTTCCTTCCCTTCTTTGGTCCAGATCTCAAGTCATTCGGGGCTTTGCAAGCCCAAGCCGAGAAGAAACGAAGTCAGTCAGCACACCCTAGAACATGACGCGTCCTCTATTAAATCACATGAGAGGTACCATGAATCAGCCATTACACTTAGGAATGTAATGTACTATGATTCGTCGGGAGTTTGAAACGGAAACATAGAAAAATCGATATCAAATTTTACACATGCTCTGGAGAGCTAAAATTTTACAGAGATGTACAACTTACATTTTCTTTAGATTCGTAAAGTTTTTTAACGAAAAGTTGAAAGTGCAAGCAACAGGAGCATTTCCGCGTCTCAAAAGTGAAAGGATGGGGAGATTGAAACGAGAGTCACATAGCAGTCACGGTTCATTTGAAGTTTTGCTGACAAGCCGAATAGACGGCATGCTGGCAGTAGCATCACTGCATCAGTGCTGCCCACAGTAAATAGAAGGTCTAAGCGGAGCTTGAATGTTCATCACGTCTGTCACTCTGGATTGGACTCTGAATGGTCCTCCAGGTTTTCTGAATGCAATACTGCGAGAATTGACATGAAATTTGGCATGGATGCTCGCCTAAAGGTACTGAAACTGCCTGTAAAATTTTGGCATGACCGCTCATTAGGATCTGGCTAGATCTAACTAATGATCTCATTACATTGACTGCTTTGATGTAACGAACTTCTCATCTGTCCGATATCTTTCTCATCCACAGCATTCTCTGAGAAAATTTCTACACCATCTTAAAGGCCAGAAGGTCTAGTATTTATGTGATTTTTTCTAGAGCAAAGGAGTGAGGTAGAGAGGCAGGAGCAGGGTCGTTTCAAACTCGCCATCGTTTCAAACTCCCGACGAATCATAGTAAAGCCACAATTCGGGTTTGGACGGGGGCCTTGAGCTAGAAATAACTCTCAAATGATTTGCGCAAGAGAAGATCCCTCAAGGCCGTTAACGGCGGAAAATAGGGTACTTGGTTACCCCATGGTATACGCAATAAGTACAGTAATAAGAAAGTCAGGTGAGTCAAAAAATGTACACTTCGTAACCAGAAGCGCATCCTGCGTTTTATTTGGTTATCTGTTGATAATGAGTATATGGAACGGACACTAGAGGTGAAGTATATTGGCATTGAAATTTTTAGGTAGCCTGCCTAGCTCACCCTCTTATGGTTGGCAACAAATTTCAAACTTCAATTTTCGCGCTCGGAATGAGTTACTAAATATGCGACGATGTCGTACGATAACTCGAGATTCGCGGATTTGTAAAAAACGAAGATCAGAAGAAGTGTGACTAGTCAGCATACACGTATTGAGAAAGCGTTGCCAGATCTCATTGGGTCATACGTCACGACCGATAGAGAAGGAACAGCTTAGCAGGAATTGTTTCCAAATTAAATATACATACCAGACCTGTGTAGGAGGGCAAAGTATAAAAAGGTCAGAAAAAGAAGGCTTGACAACAGAAATTCAATCGCAGCAGGACGTCCACAATTAAGATATCAATCTAAACGCACATTATGTCTCCACCCACTCTTCGCTTTGGCCTCCTTCTTTTTCCCGGGTACCAATGGCTCGATGCGGCAGGCACAGCTGACTACATTAACAACCATTCCCGTGCTATGGTCAAACTCATGGGCGTACCGCAGGAAGTGATTGACAAGGCACCGTCATTGAATGG
>JADNYJ010000732.1:0-14768 GCA_015501075.1 Gymnopilus junonius | reverse complement strand
AAATGAACGAGGCTGGTCCTCGCACCCGCACCCGCACTCACAACCACATCAGGCTAGACCTGTGTACGGTAAGTCATGTCTCGGGGGGAAGTACCACGCCACAAACTAATGTAATCTGAAGGCCCTACTGCGTTTGGGCACAGTAATTCGAGTGCGACCCCTTCTCCTGCGGACGAACACGGTGTTTGTAAGTGCGCGCGTGGTGTTGATAACCACCAAAGCTGACCATGTCTACACAGCCGTGAATCATGATTCTCGCTCATTCCGCAACGACCTACGCTCCCGGAGAGCTAGTCAACAAGGCCATGTCTCCAGCTATCTCCCACCCTACTACAAGGATCCTGATTATCTGGAAGGTCAGTTTTCCTCATGATTCAACTTTATTTCATTACTGACCTTTTTTTTTTGGCAGCTGTCGAGGAAGTGTGGCGGTGGCAGGCTGGCAACCCCTCCAAGCACGGGAAACTTGCCTGGCCTCTAATCGAATACGACAAGCGAAGACACAATCCCGACCCCTTGGTGTATTACGACGCTGGCTTCAATCCTCGCATTCCGCGTTACGCTGTCAAGGTCAGGCGAGACCTGATAAATGAGCCTCTCACTCGTGAGGAGGAAGTCATGCCCGTCTCCGTCAGTGCCACCATCAGAAGTATGACCATCATCTGCAAGAAGCTTCCCAGATGGCCAATCTACCTCAGGCGGCCGGATACTAGCCTTCGCGTCATCGACATCTTCAGGGCGATTTATGATACCTATTCTATGCCTTTGACACATCAGGAGTTGAGGGAGTTGGGAGAGGACTACATCGAGAAGTGCCGGCGCGCGTACCTTCAACGATGCCGTGACAGTCCTGAGTTTGATCACCTCGAGGAGAGGAAGGGTATGCTGCGCATCGACTTATTGAGAGGACGAAGGATCTTCAAAGGCCTCATCCCATTCCCGGGCAAGCCTGGACGTACGAGCTGCTCTTTGACGAAGGCCGCTGATCTGGACAGACTTTCGTCGTCTTCGTTTCTCTATTCTTTTTTTTCTTTCCTTTGCTGCATTTTATTCTCTTCGCATTTTCTTCATGAAGTTTCCTTGCATACCCACCATCATATCACGCCGTGCGACGACCTCTTGATGACTTGTTATTCTTCGAAATTCGCCTAATATGCGCATATTTTTCTAAATAATCCCTTTCAAATATTGCTGTCTCCACTCACCTCAGAGCCCAATCACACACACTCCTTTATGCAATTTTTGTATGAGTAGTTGCTTCATTTTTCCCCGTCTCCGCTATCAACCCCCCAGTCATATCTTTTGCAATGGACTTGCGAGCTCAGTCTCTCATAGCACCGGCCAATGACTTGTAATTGTAACTCATAGTCGTCGCAGTGCTTTGTGTAAACCACCCCCTTGATAATGTATGCACCACTTGTTGTTAGTAAAATAAAGTGTCAGGTTAAGCCTTTACCGGAACCAACGACTTTCCGCTCACCATTGAAAAATATGTCAAGTGGAATTAATCGATTCGTTTCCGGGAACCTCTTCCGCAGTACGCGATAGAACGTTAGAACGGCGGAAGAACGTGCCAAATGGATTAGCAGGTCGTGTGATAGACCACAGGGTCTTCTCCCAAGAACGATGACAGCGGAGTTTTGGCAATCGATAGCAGGAAATGAATGCCCTAGAAGATTCTGGAGTGGAAAAGTGACGACAGTCAAGTGAGGTCCAAGAAAGGCATCCAACATTCAATCGCTCGGTCCGCAACGGATAATTTCATGAGCGCCAATCGGTGCGGAAAAACAATCGGGATTGCTAGACTAAATCTTGCAGTTATGACGCAGTCCACAAAATGCCTAGAGAGATATGGTCTTCAGAAATGGCCTCGAAAAAAAAATGGAAACCCGAATTCGAATTTACCTAAATATATGCGCCTTTCCGATGGGGAGGTTCCTCTTCAAAGAAGCTCAGAGTAGCCGTTCGACTGGTACCAAGATACCAAGACACAAAAAAAAGCAAGCCAATGCCTTAGAAGAACACTGATGCAATAGACATATACGGCAAACTTCAAGAACTTTGATTTCTCCACGATTAGAATATGGGAGAAAAGCCAAAACGAAATGAACATGCGAGCGCACCGCGATCAAAACAAGCCTTGCGTTGAAAGCATGGCAGTACCACGCCTCAGCAGGCTCATATACACAGATGTTGATTGCGGGTATGATGGAGTGTTTCCTATGCACAGAACTAGAGCGTCAGAATGATATTTCGGTTTAGCAAAGCACAGAAGCAGGAAAGAGCAATGAATACCCGGGAGGCTGGCAGGTCATGATCAGCCTGGAATATCAGCTGGATCGTTCCGTAAAGAAAGAACGCCAGAAAGAATATCGAAATCAACACAGCAGCTTCAAAGTATTGGCTACCTCCGGCTGTTTTCCTTTTGACGATCTGACTGGTACCACAAGTCGAGTATTAAAAGCAGCAAAGAATGGTGACAACCGATAGGAATTTAGGGCGCCTACCAAGTACTGCTGTGCTTTCGCCCTTGTCGGATCCTCTCCCATAGGTTGTCTTGAGAAAATTTACCGCACACAAGGCCCCGTAGGTTATCCAGTACGCAATCCACCCCAAAATTTTGAGCTGAAGACAATGATGTAGGAAAGAACAGGGAAGAATGGAGAAATTGAGAAACCGTCGCCCTTAACCCCAGCCACGAAAATAAGCCACGCACACAGCACGCAGCGCCAGTGACTCATCCCGAGTAACCCTGAGCAATGCAGTGCATTGTTGCCAGTGCTTTACTAGGATTTGGTGGCAGGAGGCGAGAAACGTCCCCATATGGCCCCCGCTCCTTGCCGCGCAGCTGCGCCGACTTTAATAGAATCTCACGTGACGGCGTTAACGCGTCTCGGGCGTGCCGGGAAAGCGGGAATAGGGGCACTTGAGAGCCTCGTGTATACGATGTAGACTAATTAGGGTGATAGGCAAGTAAAGAAGGCTCATTTGAGCTTTTCAGCAGGTTTTTTTACGTCCTCAGTTGTTTGCTTTTAATTTAATCAGAGGTGCAATCCGGAACTCGATATCTTCGCGTCGAGTTGAGTCACAAGCACTGAAGAGAGCAATTTCGTTTCCCAAGAGAATTTACACCCCAATTACTCATCATGATAAAACCTCAGCCTCCAATGCAGGAGAAAAAGGCAAAAACTCAAGGATCAGAAAAAGAATTTTCATCTGTATCTTACCTGACTCCAGAAAGTTCCGAATCTCATTACGAAACAAATGCAATGACATTGCGATTGGAAGATTCAGGTAGAGTACATTTTCATTGACTTTTTACGACTGTGCAAATAAATACTGCGACCATACATTCAGTTATATATGGAAGAAAAAAGGAAGAAAAAGTATGAGCTACAGAACGAACTAAGGACATGTGGACGTCGATGAGGAGTGTAAACTTCGATAACGAGTGCCGTGCAAAGATGTGATGGACAAATGCTTGTTTTGAACCTTGACTCTTGAGCTTGTCTATCTATCATTACTGAGCAGTCTAATTATCGTTATCGTACAATATGGGTATGGGTAATCGTCCAAAGATGGATTGAAGAGAAGTGAGGAAACTGCAAGATTGGAAGTGAATAATAGATATCGTGCAATGTGGGTGGTGCGTAGTGCGAGTAGTTGAATGATTGGTGATACAGTGTAATTGCAAGTGCAGATATGTGGTTTGGGTCTCTATCCATGAGAAAGAGCTCGTCAACACTGGGTATCCATGAGTAATAATAAGAGGCTGCACTTACAAGAAATTATCAACACAATTACAGATGACCACAATGGAAAGGAAATGGAATGGAATGAGGTTGCACAAAGGGAATAATAGACGAGATGGAAACAGTCGACGAGAAGAAAAAAGGTGTTGCAAAGAGAAAAACAAGTACAGGCAGCAAAGACATTAGGGATCATCATCGTCATCATCACCGCGCTCAAGCAAGAGCCTCGACACCCGCATCCCACTCCGCCCGACTCACACACCCAGCTCCCCTACAAATAGGACACAAAACCTCAACCTGTCCATCTCCAGTTTCCACGACCCCCTCCGCACCCTTCGCACTAAGCGCAACCCTCTCGGCACTGACCAAACACGTATTGTGGAACGTATGCCCACACATCAATGCAGTATGATCAGCCATAGACATGATCGACACCTGCTTGCCACCCTCGCCTTCACTCGCCCCGAAAGGCTCTTCATCGGAAGGTCCAACCCCACAGCTGACATCGAAGCACCTCAAGCCGGCCTCGCGCTCCTTCCGCTCTATCCTTTGTCGAAGAGTGGGACCAGGAGCTGGTGGCAACGTCCACGCCCTCTTGGGCCTATTATCCCGCTCATGAGCACCACCTCCGAAGAGATCAGCGAATGAAGTGAACATTCGGAACGGTGGAGGAACACCAGCTGCAGCTGGAGGAACTTGCTGCTGTTGAGGCTCTTGTTGTTGTGAAGCTTGAACTTGGGCAGGAGCTGCACCGAGCATTGGCTGGGGCTGCTGTAGCTGTTGCTGGCCATTCGCCTGAGGTGGGGACTGAGCACCTTGCGCCTGCGGTTGCTGAGGCCTAAACCCACCACCAAACATTTGTGCCAACGCTTCCTGCATCGTCCGCCCAGATCCAGTGGCGACGTGAACACCAGGAGCGCCAGCCAAGAAAGGCGGCAGGCCAGGGAATATATGATATCCCCGCGGGCCTCTTTGTTGCTGTTGCTGTTGGCCTTGCTGAGGTTGCCCTTGTAGGGGTTGTTGTGGTTGAGGTTGGCCAGCAGCAGCCTGAGCCTGAGGTTGAGCCTGAGCTCCAGGTTGGCCATGTTGAGCGGCGGCAGCGGCGATAGCATTAGCAAACGCATCCATTTCAGCCTGTTCCTCTTGCTCATCATCAGCTATCAGACCTAGAATATCATCGAGATTCATCATTCTCCCCAAATCCCCTTCACCCTGTCCTTCGCCCTGTCCAGCCTCACCAGGAGCATTATCCATGTCATCATCATCGTCAAGTACCATCCCCATACCCTCGATAAAGGTTGCTTCTGGAGGAAGCGACATCGCACGAGGACGCGTACCTCTGGGAGCAGCAGCTGCGGCCGCTGGACCATTACCACCTGCACCGGCAGAATTAGTGAAAGCGGGCGGTGGAGCCGCAAATATCGGAAGCCCAGGCATACCAGGCATATTAGGCATAGGACCGTTGAAGATCATATCAATAGTGTAGCCCGACACGCCAGGGCGGTGAGTGAATGGATTAACGGGAGGAGGAAGGCCTGGAGGCTGTTGAGGTGCAGTAGCTGGAGGTTGAGGTGTACTAGTGGAGGCGTCGTTAGTTTGGGTGGCTGTTGAAGTGTGGTTGTTATTGGAATTGTTAGCATCGCTACCTGCGGGAGGAGGCGAGTTGGCAGGTTGAGCTTGAGGTTGGAAAGGGAACCCAGAGAACCAGGTAGGAAGTGGCAGCGACGGAAAATTTGCTGTAGTAGCAGCTGCAGGACCTGCAAAAGCTGGTTGGTCAGCACCGCCGTTCAAACTCAATGACCTCAATAAAGTATTCAATTCACCTTGCTGGGGTGGTGCACCAGTAGCCTGAGGTTGAGGCTGTTGAGATTGAGCTGCCTGTCCTTGAGGCAGAGGCGCCCCCGGAGCAGCAGCACCGGCGCCAAGGACCTGTTGGAAGAGACCAGACAAGAACCGCGCGAACTCTCCTTGAGGTTGCTGCTGCTGCTGCTGTTGAGGCTGAGGACCCTGAGCTTGAGGTTGCTGCGGGGCTTGGGCTTGTACAGCCGCATCACCAGCAGCCGATACCGGAGCCTCAGCTGGAATAGGGGCAGTAGGTGCGGGTGTACCGCCAGCTGCGCCAGCGTTCGCAGGAATCTGAACAGGAATAACTATTGGAATAGGAACTTGAATAACGTTAACCAGGCCCTGTGGCGTCTGGATCGTTGTCGACTGTAAGCCAGGTCCTTGAATACCTGCACCAGGTGCAGGAGCAGGTGCTGCATTGGTAGCTGGGGTCTGGGTCTGGGGCACGGCTCCAGTAGTACGGGCGGGAGGAACGGGAGCAGGAGGGATAAGACTTTCAAGCCTGTCAAGCAAATCCCCGAAGCTTCTCAAACGGTCGGTCTGGGTATTGGGACCGCCTTGTCCATTGTTAGTCCCCTCATTATTGTTATTGTTGGCACCGTCATTATTGCCGTTGCTCCCCTCGGCATTCGCGCCGCCCTCAGTAGCTCTCCTTTGCTCTTGCTCCCTTCGTCTCCTTGATGCAGAAACGTAAGTCAAATTGTCAGGATCTATATTGAACCTGCACGTCGGGCAAGTCGTATGGTGCGGCCTCGAGAACCATGGGATGAGGCAATCAGCGTGGAATACGTGGGCGCAGGGCAGGGAGACAATCTTAGGGTACTTGTGCCGAGTCTCCGTTTCTGAAGACGTTGATGACGAGCCCTCTGTCGATTCGTCTTCGGAAGTGCTGTCTTCCTCGTTGGAATCCTCCGACGTATCTTTCTCCTTCCCAAATCCTTCACCATCGCCATCTAGAAGCTTATCCCAACAAATTGCACAACCAGCATCTCCACCGGCGTTCGCATCCTGACCCATCCCGCCTCCGGTCCCTCCAACTCTCTCGAGCCTCCTCACCAATCCTACAGGCACTTCTTCCAGTCCATCCACCAGTTTCTTGGCCCTTTCAGGATCGTCCTTCTGGGGCCCGAAACCAAACGCACCGAGATCGCCCAAATTAAGGTTGATGTTGATGGGCTGGCCGTCAAAGTCGCCTCCGGCGAGGAATTGGGTCATGAGGTTTGCAAGTTGTGGTTGTGGCTGTGGTTGTGGCTGGCCACCCTGTGCGTTACTGTTAGGCGTGCCTTGCGGTCGGTCTCCTGGTCGCGCTGGTGGTCCTTCGAAAATAAGACCGTTTGGCCCAAACTCAAATGAAAGGGCCAAACCCTCGATCATCTGAGGTGGTCTACCCGGCTGCTGTTGTTGAGGTGGCGGTGGCACTGGTGTCGCGTTATTGTTATTATCATTATTGTCAATCGGAGTGGCATTCGGGTTGCTTGGACCAGCAGGGGGAGTATTACCAGTAGTGTCATTATCTACATGATTCACGTGTTGGTAGAAACGGAGAAGTGGATTATCGCCTTGGCGGCGGGGTATGCCAATAGCGGCGTGAAAGACATGGCGGTGAACATGGGGACGTGGAGCCTGTGGAGGAGTGGGAGTAGATGTGGCCGACTGATTGGGGGTAGAATCAACAGAGGTCGGGTTCAATGAAGATGTAGTAGATATAGAAGGGGTGCTGGCACTGCTTACACGCTGAGATGGGTGCCTACGATCTCGCTCTTCATCGTCGTCATCCTCGCGCGCGCGCCTGTTCGGCCTTGGACTAGTATTGTTGTTCGAAGGATTGAAGGAAAAATTTGGAAGAAATGGAACAGGTCGGACGAAAGAACTAGGGACATTATATACAGCATCTGCTGTCAACATAGAAACCGGGCCACCGTCCAAGTCCGCACCGACGGCCTGCATTTCGACTTCGTTGGCATCCCTGTCTGAATCTTCCTCTGAGCCCTCAGAATCCGAGTCGCTGACTGAATAAAGCCCAGGCATGCTGTCGTAGCCAGGATCTTCCATCAGGATGTCGCTGAACTCCTGGGACTGCGCCTGCGGGCCAGCAGAAGGGTGGATGACAAATAGGTGCTCTACAGCAGGCTGAGCATCAGAATTATCATGGATATCGAGCTGGGCGTCGTTCTGCGCATCGGGGACGCTATGTGGGGGGCGATGGGGATCCATTGGTAGTGGTGGTATCAAGGAAAGAAAGGTGAATAATTGGATGACAGCATTTGCCGGTATCCTCCTGGCAGCGCCTTTGTTGATCTTTGTTTGCCCCTTGGCTGGTTACCTGGAATATGCTAGAAGTCACTCTTCCACATCGTTCTAGCGCTCAAAATGACTCGACTCTGCCTCTTGGACAGCTTCACCATTACAACACCGACAACTGAGGACAGCTTAGTTCGACGTATCTACGCTTTTGGTTGCCATTCATCCTCCTCTGGAGCTAGGGTGGCTATTTTCGTGGCGTTGGACTTCCCATAACGTTCAAAATTAGGAGAATCTGGAATTACCTGGGGCGATCCATCATCAATAGCCTCATAATTCATCCGTCATGTACCCTTGAACCTTGTCTCTTGATCACGCAACAGCCATGTGTTGGGTTCAGACTATCCACACAGGCTGACACACAGATATCATAATTGAATCGAATTCGAAGTAGCCCGCAGCTGCCAGCAATCATTGTGACTAGTTTCAAGTCTGGGAGCGGAACAATGACTGGCAGTCTGACTCCCACCTTCTGGAATCGCTTTTCTATCAGATGACCCGCAGTCTGCTATGTTTTGGTGACTACAACAAGACCGACAAGGCCATTGAAAAACAAAAGACGCCTTTCAACCCTTAAAAGCAATCCTGCCTGTGCAGATGTCGGGTTCCTGAAATATTTTTAGTGACCGAGCTTCCCAATAAGGAATCGCGCCACACAGCAGCGGCACGTTTCACGACGTCATCATAATAGCCGCCCGCTGTAAGCCTTCCTAGATTTCTTGAAGATGATGCATGAAATCCTTGAACCTTCAATCCTCGACCCCCTGCCCATGACTAAGTCATACTCCACGCCCTCAATACTATTTCCTCTATCAGCTGACCCCATCGCCCTGTCTCTCCCTCAAATACACTTACATATCACATACATAACACCGACTGTGGCTCAAGGGCTGGCTGCGTCATTCAAGTTGCTTCCTTTCAAATAAATATTCCAGGAAGAAACTCTTCTGATTGGGGAGATGGCGATGCCTAATGTGGCTTCTATTGAATTTATGATCATGTATTGTTAACCACGCTTTAAGCGAGCAACACAATAAGCCCTCTAAGTATTCTATTTTGTCTTGGTCAACAATGGCGCATGCCTACTTGCAAGTTGTAACTGCCTCGACCGTTTTACTATTTCTAACAATTGTGCACCAGTAGAAGGATAAACTACCCCTGTATTGGATGGCATGACTGGAACACCACCTTCAGAGACTTGACAATCCAGCTACGCCCGGGTCTTCAATTTGAAGTTGAGTGAAAGCCCCTTATCATTATTCCCGTAAACATGCCGTGGCACCAACAATACACGTGTTCTACTAAAGCTAAAACCACAACCCTCAACTGGGCCAGCTCATCCAGATCCTCTAAGCCGTCTAAGTTCTAACGCTAAAACTAACTAACGACCTAATAAGATTTCAATGCGCAGTGCATTCAGCACTCTGAACCTTCCGGGAGAATCTGACTTCATGAAGGTTTCCAGATCCGCTGAACCTGCATGCGCAATGGAAGAACCAGAAAAGGATTCAAGAAGGTCCCTGGCAATCATGTTATGTACCCATATTCTTTTACTTTCTAATTGAAAGACTGCCCTCTCCATCCAAATTTCCAAGTACTATTTAGTATGCCCCTGCCAAATTTAAAATCAGAACCAAAATTGACATACGTAGGAGCACTCACTGAAACTAGGGGCTTTTCTCTGCCTTCGTCATGCTCGTTGCCGACATGAGGTGCTACTAAAATATCAGAGCTGTAGTCAGTGCCAGGGCAGCAAAAGAAAAAAAGTAAACAGTGCATAATGTAATATTCCTCCATCCCCGAGAATTCAAAAAATTATAAAATCTTCATCGAATAGGTTATATTGGCCAACATGGGGGTCGAACCCAGGACCTTGGCGTTATTAGCACCACGCTCTAACCAACTGAGCTAGCCGGCCATATAATAAAGTGGATGTGCTTGGATATCTAAATTGCACCCAGAGATGAAAGGCTGCTGTAACAAATCCTATACTGCACCTTACATGATAAAGGAGGAAAACATACTTGTGACTTGTTATTCTTTGGAGAGGCAGCAGCTGAGGTCCTTTAAATTTGGTATGAATATGAAGCATAGATAAGTATAGAAGATATTTACAAGTAAAGAAATCCACCGGTCTGCGAATGGGGGTGCAGAGTACGTATTACATGGGTAAGATTTAGAAGTTACTAGTCATTCAAGCATTGTCCATTTCGATATCGCAGTCCGATGGCGCATTGCGATCTGTGCAGTCCTGTTGCCCACTGACGTAGGATGCCACAGCGTCCAGCGCATGCCGGATATCTGGAGGGAGCGCCGGTTGTTGCGCATTCATAAAGTAGTCATTGATCATGCGGGCCTGATACGCCGCATCGGTTATACCTCGTGCTTTCTGGTGTGCCTGACCTGTTTGGATTAAGTACAAGTTGAGCGGCGGAAGTGGACGGACGTACTTCTCGTGATTTTACTGCTAGGAGGTTTGCTATATTGCTTTCCGTACTTCCGACTTCGAATGGGAGATGACCCCGCCACTGCAGGCAAACCACATGAGCTCAGTTAAATATTTGAGTGAATTCACCTGAGGGTGTAGGCGGTACAACAATTCCTTCACTACCTTCGTTCTTGTCTTCTGAACCAGAGGGTGTCCGAATAATATTCCTTCTTGAACGTTTTTGAGGAGCTGAGTGATGCAGTAAAACGAGAATGATTAGCAGTCAAAAAATAGTGAGGAAACCTACTTTGAAATTGCGTTAATGGCTTGTCATCCGAGGCATCTGAAGATGAGCCATCGTTGTCGTGCCCTCGAGGGAGCATGGGAGATGGACCTGAGATATAGTCGTCTACATGAATGAAGGATATCGATTGGTAAGAGCCTACTTATAGCGACTACATTCCGTCTTGCTTCGCTCTCCTTCTCCTTTGCCGCACTTGATTTTGCAACCGCAGTTTTTGAAGCTGATCTGGGTTTGCGTGTAGGAGCTGTACAAATAAAGATTAATATTGATGGTTTGCCTTGAAAAAGAGTGACGGACTAGCAACCGTATCTTGTTTCGATACGACCTTTGCACTCCTCAGTACTCGCGGAGAAGCTAATTGGATTTATATGTTAGCACCGAGATTAAAGATAGAAAATAATGGCAGTGTACTTTGAATCCTCTGTTCCGAATCAGGCACTTCATATTCATCTGGCCTTGCTTGCTTTGCTGACCCTTTCTTCTTCTTCATACTTGACTTAAATGTACGAGGAGGAGCTGCGAAGATGCAAGCATTAGGTTAATATATGGTCCAAAAGTCGGAAGCTTACTTTGAGGACGCTCTTCTGGCTCAGACGCTTCTGGTTCTTTGTATTCCTCTGATCCATCCTCTTCTTCGTCATTTTCAATAAAGTCGTCTTTTTTGCGTCTTGCGGGAAATATGAGGAACATTTGGCAATGAGAAGATAAAGATAATTCCTCACCGTGAAGTCCCTCTGTTCGACCTGTGCGTGCGCTGCTCGGGTTCTGGCGTGCTTTCCGCAGAAGGTTCCGACTGGTCGTTGTCTTCACTATCATTATCGCTAGTATCTGTTTAAGACGTCATCGCCAACGTTCTGAGACTCAGTTGTTCGTTTTACCTGTGGCCTTGGCAGATGACTCGCTAGCCGAATCGCTGCCCTCTACCACAATCTCTTCGCTATCCGAGACAATAAACTCCAAATCGGATTCTGTAGGTTCATCTTCATACTCCTCGTCAAACTCGTGTATCAGATTAAGGTCGTCTTCATATTCCGAGGCATCCAGGAGTTCGCCAATGTTTCGTTTGACCCCCTGGTGACGGGGATTTGTAGCAAGATATTCACTGCCTCAAAAAACACGCCATACTGTAGCAAGACACATAGTCAGCATACTGATTACTTTAGCAAATTAAATCTACCTTTCTCTTCATAACACGTTTCTTACTTAGCTGTTTCATTACCCACTTAAGCCAAGGTTTATCTCGACACTGACTTATGGTCTTCCCCCGATGTTTCCTACCAAAGGGAACTATGAAATCTCCGTAGTTCGTCTTTACATATTCCTCCAGGCCAACATGGAAGTTATGGAATGCATCTAAAAGTCGCTATAAGTGAAGATTGAATTATATTGTTCAACAGAGATTAGATTTGAAGTGGGTCCGGCTCACCCTTCTTTGATCATAGTCGAACGTTCGATCACACCAGTAGAGGTAGGATAAACTTGCTGCATGCATTCTTCGGCCGTGAAACTTTCCAAAGGTCAAGACGTAGCCGCCAGCTTCCCGACTGTAGTACCAGTCATAGGAGAGTTCGTCTTCAGGTTCGACAATGGGGTCATGGAGGATTTGTGGGGTAGGAGGGCGTTCCATTTGATTTTGGCCGATTCAGTCGCGATGCTGCTCCTTGCTGCTCTAATCCAGTCGCAAGAAGGGTTCGTTTCCATGAGATAATAAGCAGTGTTCGCGTCACTGGCAGCTGCAAGCCATCTAGCGTACATGAAGTCACAGGATTGTGACAAACTGTCACACTGGAAGGACGCCAACTCGCGTTAAACTTGTCAGAAGGTTCCGAATTTCGAGAGTCCGCCCCTCCGGCCGTCTGCACGTCCGTACGGGGCTGACAAATATCCCAAAGCGGATGTGACGATCGTGGCTGTCACCTCTCGTGATTAGCGCGTCAGCCTCACCCTGTCCTCGACACGTCGCCTGCGTTTTGAGTCTTGACCGCAAAATACAAGAAATTTTGCGGATATCTTTTGCCCGCCTTTATGGTTTTTTGGCAGGTGCCGGTATCATACAAATATATTAAAAATATAGTAGTTAAGCAAGAGTTTTTGAAAGGCTTGTGACGGTTTGTCATTGTTGATCTCAGGTTGCAACTTAGCGAGCAGAACTGCACTCAATGGCCTCCAGAGATGCATCTGTATGGAGTGTCAGGGTGGGATGGCAGAACAAGATGCATTTTATGCAAATTTTTCTGCCCCATTGCCCACAATAATACATGTATCACCTTGGAATTATCAGTATAAGACCCTTTTTTTTCTCAAATGTGCGCACTGCATTAACATTCACACTTCAGTTTTCATTTTGATTTCCAATTTATAGGAACAGATAAATTATAATATACATATGCCATTTACATATTAAAGCTGTCTTGGATAGTAAATAGGGAGGACGAGAGACTCTGAGAGCAATGAAATTATGAGTGTGGCGCGGCAGGCGTGATTGTTGTGTAAGCAACCAAGTGCGGACGTGCGGACGTGCGGACTGTGCGGAGGGGCGGACTCTCGAAATACGGAACGTCCTCAAACTTGTAGCCTCCGAGTCTTGTCCGAATCATTGAATCGTTCACCCTTGAAAGCTTCAACATATATATGCACACTTCAAGCTAACATCTCTACTCTGGTTCCAATCTATCTACAACTCAAGTCCAGCTGCATCTATACTATTGAATACTCCATATCGCACACATGAGGCGACCTAATAAATCACTCGAAAATTGGAAACGTTCGCAATGCAAGAAAGGGAAGGCATGCGAAAGTCACCACTGCAGTGACTTTCAAAAAGTTGACTTACCATAACGGGCCCAGCGGTATGTCAGGTATAGCTCAGCTATGTTGGTGCACTGTTGATTATAGGACTGTCAGCTGTTCAGGGTTCAATTGTTTCCACGTCACCGTCTGATACGGCATCCGAACCGTTAACAGGCTGCTGTTTGACATAGAAAGCAACAGCGTTGAGAGCAACTCGAATGTTAGGAGGGAGCTCCGGCGGATGTTTTGCATTTGAAAAGTAGTCATAGATCAAACGGGCCAGAGACGCAGCATTGTCGTCATCTCTTTCTCCGAGCTCTGAACCATTTGCTTGGATTGAAAAGGGATGGAAATTTTTCGATAGACGTTCCGAGAATATGGAATCATCAGCTTGAAGAATATCAGAGGTTTTGGAGGGTTGCTCTCCGCGCTCAGATTTTCGGTCGGCGGATGACGCCACGTCTAGAAGAGGGAAAGATATCAACTCTTCTGGACACTGAAGTAGTCACTAATATGGCCCAAACCTGATGGTATGCGCTTTCTGCCGTCGGCATCGCTTCAACGTCAGATTTGAATACGGCTGTCTTTCCATGCACCGTACGACTACTTTGGTGGGTCAATGGCGCGGTGCTTGCAGGGCGACCGTCAGGAAGACGACCTAAGGAATTGCTGACGTCTGGCTGGATCCCGGTGGAATCCTGTTTTATCTCGTCGTCGTTTTCATCCATTTCAAGTTTCTCCTCTCCCTGCTCGTTATCAATAGCATCCAGACCTCCACAATAGGTAAATCTTCTTTACATTCCTGCTGCAGATTCGGGGCATCATCACATATAGAGGTATCTACTAGTTCACCCATGTTCCGTTTGGGCTCTTGGGGTCGAGACTTTGCCAGCCAGGTATCTGCAGCAACGAAAAATATCAGGTGCTGGAAAGTACAGGAAGTTGAGTACTTTTAAACGATGACCGAAGCAGAAAGAACTGACCTTGGCTTCTCAAACGATACTGTTTACAAACCCACTCGAGCCACGACTTGTCGTCACACTCTCGAATTGCCTTGCCTGGGTGCTTTCGACCGAATGGAACTATGAAATCCCCACAGTACGTTTTTGTAAACGCATGCTTTTGCAGGCCATCGAGGAACTTGTGGAGAGCATCTAAGAAAAATGCTGCAATAGTTGTCAAGTTTGATTGAGCCACTTCATAGAAGACTCACTCTTTTGGCCGGACGACATCTTCGACTGCAGAATTTGAGGTAAGGTAAATTGATTTCATGTATCCTTTTGCCCTGCCATATCCCAAAAGATAGCACGTGGCCACCAGGTCCTTCCCATAGAACCAATCAGAAGAC